>VXAY01002816.1:0-56405 GCA_013399855.1 Oxyruncus cristatus | reverse complement strand
CTTTTCAGCTAAAGTGATGTCTCCAGGCTATGTATTGGGCTTCCTGGACTAGAAGAGGTAGCTGATTTACTTGTATCAGTTGTAAGATTTATTCCACTGTCGATAGCACTGTTGTTCTTGTTCAGCGAAGACGGTGGACTCGAGTTTTTCTTGAGAGCAGGGTCTTCTTCTAGGTCTGTGTCATCAATGAGTGGGATGTGGGGCTGGGAATCTTCTATCCTAAATTCAGGATGAGTCATAAAGTTGTGAATAGAGGTTCTAGATTCGGGTTTTTCTAAACCTTCATAGAGAGAGCTACGGAATGCCTTCACGACGCGGATCTGGGGGGAGAAGAAGAAAGGGGTGTCAGCGGGGGGACCTCCCCAGGGGCAGCACCGTGTTAGAGAATAAATACTTTGTGAAAAATGTAGCATATGGTTAGGGCAGTGCAGGCAGCTGAAGTCCAAAGTCTCTGGATGTTATATGCATAAACGAGTGGCTCAAGTTATGTGCATTTTGAATATCTGTACCAACTGCAATATTAAAATAAATCAGGTTTAAAGCCATCAAAGAACTGATGGGAAGTAACTGGTTAAAGAAAGCCAACGTCCACTCGTGTGGTACATCCCTAGTAAAAGACAAGCCATGTTAATTGTAATGCAAATGTAAAACCATGCATGTTGATAGTTTTTGCAGTGAGTAAGTAGAAAGGCTTTTTTTAATTAAAAAAGTCTCTTTTGGTATCGTTAAAAAAAAACAAAACAAAACAAAACCATTACACATAACATATCACACTTCACAAACAGAAAAGCACAGTACACGGACACAGTCGGATGGGTACGGATGAGACACACACAGGAGCCAAGTGTAAAAACTATAAGTAATATCAATGTTTTAAAGCAAAATCTAAGTGGATGCAGCCAAGAGCACAAGAAGCCAAGCAGACAAAGTACTAAGCATAATCATGCTACCACAGGGGAAAAAAAAAAATAACAAACGAACAAACAAAAATCACAGTTACCACATGAACAGAGATAACTTGCACACAACAACTACACTTGGAAGCCTGGATAATGTGAACATAGTATCGTTGAACCAACTTTTATTTTTCCTTCATGCATATGTGAGGTAAACACTCGAGTATAGACCCACTGTTCTAGCCATTCAGCTTTTGAATAAATATAAAAACATGTAATAGAATGATGTATTGATTGTTGGGTTGAATTGAATTGTTAACAGCAAGTTTGGGTTTTTTTTTTTTATTTCTGTGTCTCAGTTGTAAAAGTGTAAAGTTAAATGTTGAAAGCGACACAATTGATGCCATATATGCAGTCTTTAAACTAGGTCAGCTGACTTAGGCCAGGGCAATCTAATGCCATTAGGCACCTGACAGTAAGAACACAGGTGAAAATAAATCCAGACTCAGCCCCTGAGGCTGTTAGGGATGGTGCACAGTGCTTTCCCAGTAGGAAATGAGGGGAACACTAAATCCTCTGTGGGTGGGCAAAGGGAGGGATGCTGTCTGTGTCCCAGTGACCCAGCAGTTCTGAAAAGAAGTGAAGGTTTGTGCTGGTTTACTGCTGAAAAAAACATAACTTTTTGGAAGGGGGTGGAGGGGCAGAGAGGAAAAAACAGGATGGTAAAACGTGATCTGTTGGCAAATGTTTTATGGTTGAGTTCTATCCTTCTACTTCCATGTAGTCCATGAGTGGATTTGTAGCATTTCTCAGAGGGGACACTAAAACACAGGCAGAGGCAGAAAAGGTGCAAAGCAGGTATTGTGAAAGCTTCTCCACACACATTTGAAATGGTTTGGTGGTTGGCATATGTAACTTTTTACATGTAAATATGCTGCTCATTATCGGTCGGCCTAATACACCCACTAATTAGGAATGCTATAATTCCTCTTTTAATTGGCAGACTGCATTTTAGTCATGGCATGGGGTCACAGTGTTACAGCTGGGGGGGTCCAGCTGATCCTGTGGTTGGAGTTGGCCAAGTTGTACAGAATTTCAGCACATTTGAGAAAGAGGTTGACTTGTATTTTTCTCTCTTTGAACTCGATCCTTGTTTATGGCCTCTAAATTTAGATATTCATCGTTTAAAAATCCTAAAAGCAGAAGTCATGCCATCTTTAGACACATGGTCCTTGGTCAGTCCAAATCCTCTCTCTTCTCTTTATACATTCATTTGGTAACAGCAGGGCACAGTACAGCAAGTAGTTCATGTGACTGCTTATGCTCAAGATAAGAGGATTGGAGCGGTACAGAAGGGCTTATCCAGATCTTGGGATACCACAAGACTTTAGGCTGCCAGCAGTGCAAGAAGGAAGACTGTCTTGCACAATAATAAATAAATAAACTCTGAATCAATTTTACCCACTACAATCACCCAGTGTGTACCTAAGAGAGCACCTGGAATTGTAAATCAGAGTTTGACTCGGAGCTGAATCTCCCTTGTTCTGTGCCATGTGAGGGCTCTGTATAGCGAGCAAACAGACTGGGATAAGAGATTCATTTGCATTACCAAAGACAGTATTTGAACTCGGGGAGAGAAGGTGACATACTAGTTCCTTCATTATCTATGTCTTTCTATCTTGTATTTTAAAGTGCAAAGTAATTAGTCTGAATGATGAGAAAAAATAGTATGATTGTTGAGGCAGTTTTAAAACCATGTCACCGCATTGTCCTACTTTACATCAGGAAACTTTTTTTAACATGGTTACTTTATAGTATGGACTGATAAGGTGACATTTTCTGCAAAGCTACCTATTATTTCTGCTGTCTAAACACAAATACCAGTCCATATCTTTCAGGTGCAGCTGAATGCTAGAGCTTTTCCATTAACAAAATCATTTCATTTTCTTGAATACAGCCACTTCTTACTGCATAGGTATAACTTCTATTTGCCAGCTGGATTCTTTTCAGTGAAGGTAAATTTTTACCTAGGTAAAAAGGTTTGATATTATGCTTAAACAGATCCAGCAGAATCCAATGAAAGCACAGCTTTTCTTCAACTTCTACAGTGTCTTTAAGTCTCTATGTTTAACAAGGGAGGAACCAAATTTAATTTGTGAGGCTCCACGTTCTGTAGTAGAGAGAGCAGCTATATTGCTATATTTTAATACCAAAATTTGGCATCTAATTTGTATTTAATGACAAGTCTTTGGTCAGTCTAGGTCGCTGACTAACACTTTACACAGCTGAGGGAAACCTATAGATTTTGGTTGTGTTTAAAGGCAGTTATGAAAACGTGCCTGCCCTGCCCTGAATTTGGAACTAATGGGCCATTGTAAAAAACCACCAAACTCGTGTGTTTTGCTTAGATTTGTCTGAAGGTGGAACTGCAGAATGTGCCACAAGCCATCACCCCTCACTTGGTGTGAAGATCAGTGGCAAAATTTTGGCCTGGACTGTTTGAGTCTTGCAGGAACATTTAGGTGTTCCTAGAATAAGTTCTATTTTTCCACATTGATTTTTACTGGAAATATTAGCTTAGAACTAGTTCAGATCTGCTGATAGCTAGGATCATTAGTCTGAACACAATGGTAAGGTAAGGGCCAAACTTTGGCCTTTGTGTTCTCACCCTAAAGGTGAGATACATACGTACAATTAGATTTCTAAATATTTTTCCTCACTAGGGAGCTGTAGAATCCCAGCTTCTTCTCTTAAAATTTCCCTGCGGTTTCAGAGATGTATATTTGTTTTCCATTCATTTTTCCTTTAAGAAGAAACTCCCTCCTCAACTTTAAATGCTGGCTATTTAGCTTGGCATGTAAAAGAAAAAAAGATCTATTTGTTTCAGTGTCACACCTCATTGAGTGACAGAATTTCTGCATTACAACATAATTCAAAATCTCATTCACAGTCTGTCCCCCAGCATATCAAATTATTGCTTACAGGGACAAAACTTACTTCTTCTGTTTGTGGAAATGAAAGTGGAGGGTCTGTTGGTATGTAAAGGTGGCATTTTAATTTCTGTATCATCATTGAATACTTAATACTATCATATTTAATCTTCCTCTTATATGTAACGCTACTCCCATATTTAAGAAGTGGAAAAAAATATTATTTACCCAGAGTTCCATGGCCCAACAGCAACAAATTCTTTTCATACATGCTCGAGTTCAAGATTTGAAATAACACCTCGTGTAAAATGTTTATGGTCTCCGCTGAAACAAAGCCCACGCATCTTTTTTTCTTTTTTTTTTTTTTTTAAGATAAGATAAAATAAAGCAGATGAGCTTGATCAAATGTTGTTTTTCATGGCTGTACAGCATGTGAAAGCAGGGACATACCCATGATGGATAGAACCCAGGGAGTGTTGGTTTAGTATGAACTATGTAGAGTTCATGTAATGGTATCTCTTCATGATACTGACAATGCCAAGGGAAGACAAACAGTGTGATACAGCTCCCTTTTCTCACAGTAATGGAGACAACAGGAAAAAAAAAATGAACTGCTTTTAAACAAAAGACTGTGGGGACAACAATTCAGGACACTTTTGACACTGCTATAAGTTTCCACTTCTTTCTTCTCTGGAGCTGTAATAGAACAAACTCTTCAGTTTCATCCCACCTTGAAAGTCAGATTTATTATACTGCATCAGGCAAGAAAAAAAGAAAAAAAAAAAAAGAAATAGGATTTTAGATACTACAATTTTTTTCCCTTTAGAAGAAAAAGATGATATTCAGAATCTCAGTCCTAAGTACAACCAACTAGGCAAAATATACCAAGCCTGTTAAGCATCAACAGATATATTATGGTTGGTAGTGTGTGGGCTTATACTCGAATGTTTACCTGGCTTCATATAAGCCAAGTATCTTGAGTTTGGTTCACATTCATTTCAGGCTCAAGGTTAAAGACTCACAACCTCTTTTTATTTCACTCTCTCCTGCTGAACCCTTTTGTCCAATGTTCTCTAGCCCTCTGGGAAAACAAACACATTTAATATTCAGACAGTAGAGAGTAGGGCACTGCAACAGCAAATAAATTCAATACTGAAAGATCAGTAAGGTGATTAGTATAAAATTGTAAACAAGAGGTCAATTTTGTAAAGAGATGCCAACTCTTAGGTGTAACTGATACTATTCTATATCAAGGCTATAGCTATACAAAAGTAAAGGAGTTGGGTCAAGTACTATTGCATATGTAAAGCTTTGAAATAGAAAACATCTTCAGTGTATTTGTATCTGTTTCTTTTTGAGTCCTCCCAGTTTTAGGTGAGTAAAATCAGATTAGGTATCCACAGGAGGAGATCCTGCATGTATTGGAGTCACCTGTAAGTGTTGTGGCCTGTATGTTCTGGATAGTGTGATGCAAAAGTTGAGCAAATTCAAATGTAAAGTAAAAAAACCCCAAACAATAAATTTTAGAAAAATTATAATTTCGAGGTTTCCGTTTTAGTGAGCAAAACGGATGCATAAAACTATCTGTGCTACTCTCTTTCCACCAAAAATGCAGTAACTCACAGTGCTGCTGAAAAGTCAAACCACCTGCAGCAAGAGGAAACCAAAATACCTACATAGGCCTGATTCTCATTTCACAAAAGGTCCACATGGCTGAATTCCACTGTATTTTAGAGTACTAGAGTATTTTAGAGTATAAAAGCAGAACATATGCAGACTTTCCACTTTCCATAACACATCTCCTTATTGTAGGATTGTTCCATAACTATGGAGTTTGACATTTTTGTATCAGACTTGTATTAAACTTGGCGAGGCTTAAATATATCATTCAACCCTTTGAAAGAATGTGTCTCTGTGTTCCTGCCATGTCACATCTCTAGCTGAGGGCTTGGTTTTATATTTAGACTCTAAACCTAATTATTTATCCTTCAGGGAAGATATACTGAAGCTGATTTTGATCTGGCATATCCCACCAGGATTGTCAAACCTTGGTTACAACCAGTGGGAACTTCTAAGCTCTGAAGGAATCTCTGTCTCTAATTCAATGATGTCCCAAATGATGCAACTTTTATAAATATGATTTTAGATGTGGACCTGGTTTAAGTTCTGCTTATTCCATTTCCTCCTGTGATGGTTATACCACGTTGCACAGAAAATGCCCACTAGACTTGGTCTGTGATCTGAATATAGATCAATGTTGACAATAATCTTTGCCTTAACATCAACCAAAATAGAGGATTTTTTTAAAAAAGAATTTTTTTCCCATTTTTCTTCACGAGAAAATTCAAACTTCAAATTTTATGTCAAGTTTCAGCTGTAAAGTCTGTACAGCTGAACAATGGCTACATTGATAGGAAGTTAAATATGCAAGAAAGCACAAGCTTTTCATACACAGAGGGTTACAAATAGTTAAACTATGCTGACTTCAAAATTATCAGTTAGTAAATGGGCTGTGAGAGGCACTAAAATTAAGCTTGCTGAATGTCTTACGTTAGTGTGACACAATTTGCAGATGCTCATGGCCTTGTGCCAATGCAAAGCAAACACGTGTAACACTTCTACCTATAAATGATAGTTCAGACCCTTGTGCCACTCCGAGAAAGTGCTGCATTTGTAACACTTCTACCTACACATGGCAGTGCCTTGGCAACTCTCATAAACGTCAACTATTCTTTAATTAAAGGGAGAATAAAAAAGTTGTTGTCTTTCCATGCAAATCAGCCCCGAATCTGAGGACTGTAGCCACCTCCAACAAGGGAAGCAGAGCAAAAATACAGCCTTAAGGGCGCTGTGCTCTTATGGGAAAACACTTAAAAACCAACTAACCAATAAAAAAAACCCACAAAAAACCCAAAAAGACCAAAAAACCTTCAGAGATCTGTGTGATAGACAGATACTACTGATACTGTTTTGTGATTGTTTGGTAAGATTTTAATTGCTGCTATAACATTTGGAGTCATCACTCAGTATTTTTTCCTGTCTTACCCGCACAATTGCCTTGGTTGAAGCCACTGTTGCTGGAGTTAATGTAATAAAAAGTTGTATGTGATTCCATTAAATACTCACTTCTAAAATCTCAGCTAAAAGTGACAGACCTCAACAGAACAAAGAAAAAGGAACTTGGAAATATGAGCAGATTCATGATCTGGGAGGTTGCCTTTTCATGGAGTTTGTTGGTTGTTTCCCCAATGCTTCCTACACTTAATATTTTTAAATTATAACCTTTTATGAAAGAGATGAGTTCTTTTTGTAAGGGGGACCTGCAGTTTCTGACTGTTTCCACTTAGGAAGCATAGAAACTAGGTGTGAGAATGAAAGGAAGGGCAAGGAAGAAAGGAATATTAAATGTGTGTCTTTCTTGGAAAATCTGAAACCATGTTCTTTTGCAGGGGTTACCTATTGATGGCATAAACAACATCTGAGAACCAGGTATAAACAGATATAGGATAAAGTGTAACTTGTTTACTTTGTGTACAGTCAGATATACTCATCCTCTACCTAATTAAGCAACATAGCAGTGAAGGCTTTAAGCATATACTCAATTTTAAGGAACAAACTGACATTTTGTGTTACTATTTCTGTGCTTCCAAAGTAAAAAAAAAAAAAAAAAAAAGTAGCTCCATTGCCCCAAGGATCTGATTTTGTTTTCCCAAAAGTAAAAAAGGGAAAAAAATGCATATAAAATACGTATTCACCACTGCTTTAACTAAACCCACCCTTACCTCTGTAGTGCAAGAGCTTTCAAGTGGTAGAAGATTGTGTGTATCTTTGTCTGGGTGTTCATGCACATGTCACAACAAGGCCCCATTTTGCACATAGAACATTAAGTTTCCCATATTTTCATTTTCTGTAGCTTAAATGTGCGCATGTTAAAGAGGTGTGCATATTTTGTTTGCATTTAAATGAATTCTTTCGTTTTTATCAGAGTACATAAAACACCAGGTTTCAATTTGAAGAATTTTTTACCTTGTTCATTTAAAACTGCAGTGTCTTTCAAAAAGAGGAAAGAGCCTCATTGTTGTCAATTAATGTTGGCATACAGAAATTTGGAATTTGTTATTGGCAAAAACACCACGACTGCTAAAAAATATCAGCATAACTAGGGAAACTTTAATACTGTGCTAAATACTCCTTTGCATAAATGGCTTTTAATAAAGGTATTTCACAAACTCTAGGAAAGATTTGAATGGGCCATATTTATGCCTGGCTTCAAATTTCAGGTAATAATTGCTAATCTGTTTCACAAACTACCATTTGACAGGCAGATTTCTTTTTAAGCCTGAACTAACCTTTGAATCAAACATTAATTTGCCATAGAATACCAGGAAAAAACCCGTTTTTTAAAACACCCTGAAATGTTGTCATAAACCTACAGAAGAAATCTCACAGAGTGGTAAGGTGTCACAATAAACTATAATAATTGCATTGCTTTTTAATATAAAGAACTGTATAAATGCTGTGTTAAATTAGACTTACATATTCTTATCAATAGAGCATCAGGTGAGTCCTATTTTTTTAAATTTATTGATATCAGAACCTCTCCATATATCCCAATTATTGCAACCTGCTGAGCACCAGTTCTCTGAAAATAAACTTTCCTGGCAGTAGCTCATATGGGGCCCTTTCAAGTATTAGGCCATTTTTTTCTTTGCTATACTAAAGGTTTTCCTTTCATACTCACCATAGTCTATCTACATGTATTTTTAACATTCCTAAGAGAGGCAAAGGCTTCAAAATCAGGACAGTTATCCAAATTATCCCATTATTGCCTTCCACCCCATATGAAGAAGATAATGATTTAGGGTTGAAGTCATTCTGAGCAGCTCAAAGGAAAGAAGCCAGTCCTCGACAGACCACACACATTTTAAGCACAGGGCTGAAAAGCAGATCTAGGTGTGCATTTTGCCACTAAAATTTCCTCAGAAAACGCCAGTTCGCAAAAACATACCCCATTTCTATGAAATTTGGATTAAGAAAGGTTTTCCAGGTTCTGGACAATAAGCAACCCACTGTAAATAACCAATTTAGAAATAAAAACCATAGGGTTTTTTTATTTGTTTGGGTTTTGGGTTTTTTTTCCCCCCACTGGCAGTCGTAGGTTTGTATGAATAAATCAGGACTTTCGCTGTTATAATTCAAAGCACACACTGGATTAATACTGAACAGACATTCTACTGTGGGAATAAAACACTAACAGTCCAGAACAACCACTTCAAAGGCCCAATTTCCAATTTCCCTCATGAATGGAGATCCTTATCTCTGGGAATCTTAACAAATCAATCATCTGGTTTTTATTTTAGCGAATAAACATGGCTATGACCACAATTGAGCTCTGCAGACCTGTTTTATTTCCCCAAATGAAAAGTGATGAAGACTGTAGCAGATTATGCTTTCTCCTGTTAATTGACTTCAGCCCTTAACCTAAGTCAGGCCTTTCTCAAGATGGAAAACTATTCAATTCTTAGTTGCTTTGCTGCAACGGGGAGTAGAGAGGGAAGATAAATTGTGTATTTTCATTTTGTTACATCTGTCCTTTCCAATTGCTGCCTATAGCATGTTATTGTAACACTCAGCACAGCAGAATGAGCTGCTCTCTGTTTCCTGCTCAAATGTAGAAATGCTATTACAGGCAATCATTTCCCTGATGAAAGACTTGGTATTTTGGTGTTTTGTCCCCTGCTCAGTGTGGAAATGAGGGAACCTGGAGCTGCCAGAAGCAGTTCCAGTGCCCGTGGCACAGCAGGGCCCTGTCTTGGCTTCTCCTGATCCTGCCGCTGCCCTCGAACACTTGGGGCTCTTGGGGGAAAAGTTATCAGGCCAAACTTCCCAAGAAAAAAACCAGGAAAATACACAAAAATCTCCAAGAAGCAATTCCCAAAGTTAAAACCTTCATGGTTTTTTTTGGGTTCCTAGCAAAAGCAAAATTTCACGTTAAAGCCCACAAAATTTCTACTTCAGGGCTGAATGCCTGATGTGCAAATACTGAGGGGGGCTGTGCTCAAACAGAATGGAAAGGTCAAGCTTCCTTTTTTTTCTGCAGGAGTTCTGGAATTTTCTGTCCTTCTCTTGTCTGCCTTCCCTCTCTGTGTTGGGCAGATGGGACTGGCTTCTTGTCTTTTTGGCCAACTTTTCACCAAAACTTGCCTGAGGAATATACCACACTATTTTCTGAAGTGTGTGACAAGCTTGTAAATTGAGTCCTATAAATTTAAATATTCTTTTAGTGCTGGTTACACCATGACAAAAAACCAGCTACTTAGAGTCCTGACCAAATAAAAATCTAAAAACAGAGTTACATCTTTAAGAGTCTTACTGAGCAACCAGAATTTTTCTGCTAGTGAAGCAGCTCTTTCTTATTTGCTGCTTCAAAGCTTTCTTCATTCACTGCAGTGCCCCGTCACTCGATGTTTTGCATCTAAAAGCAAGTTGTGTCAGGAATTCAGTGTTTAGGCACCTGCTTCTTCTAAGAAATTTGTTACCATTTATTTTGTTGTTTCAACACTGTCTTTAACTTGTCTGGCTCCCTCTGCCTTAATGCTTACCTGCCAGGGAATCTAGAGATAACAAATCTACTCTTTCACCATTCATGCAAAGTTTAATCCCTCAGTCTGGAATCATAAATCAGATTCCTTATTCCTTTATTCCTTCCTGTACATCTTTCCTGGACATGAGTGACCTATGTAACACTCAGTCTTCCAGAGGGAATGATCTTTTATCTGACAATCTGTATTGCATAATATATGTGCAGAATCACCTAAAGTACATACTCCATAAGCAGTAGAAAATATATCCAGTGAAACTGAGAAAAACTGCCACAGAAGCCTCAAATAAAATCGGAATCTTCATGCACTGTCTCATATGTCCTATGCTCTAGAAGACAAAACCTGTGCACACCATTTTTGAGGTGTGCACAGTTAACAAAAATATCAGTGATTAGCAGTTAAAAAAAAATCCCAAACCAAAAAACCACTCCTTACGTCCTGGCAGTAGAGGCATTTTTTCTGATTTTTACTGCAGAACAGAAGAGGCAGAAGAGGCATTTTTTTCTGACTGTTAATGCAGAACAGATTTTCAGCGGGGATTTCTGTTGTCGTTAATGTTAACAGGACTCAGGTCTCATTCACCTAATCTCCCTCCAGGATCTAAATTTAAAAAAAAAATAATAAATTAAAAACTACTGGAAATTCTTGTTTTAACAGCAAGCTAACAGAACTTGCAATGACTCAGGGAGAGTATCTGCTGTACACAAAGCAACCGTGTCACGGGTTTTTCTGGGGAGGTGCGAACTGGTCAAATTAACAGGACAAAAGGGGTGTTAAGGGGCAGAGTAGCTGAGTCTCAAGTGACTGCTACGTGAAGTTGGCATCTCTGTAGGTCTGATGCATTAAGAATACACACTCACGCCCAGCCGCAGCAGCAGAGGTGCTGGTAGGAGAGGAAAGAGCATTGGATAACGATACGTGACTAGGGCTAGAAATATTGGTTACATCCTGGGTCTGGCTTGTGACGGAGGACTGTCTCCTTAGAGCCCCCTGAAAGGAAGTGCCACTCTTGAAAGTATTGACTACTTCGATCTGTAACGGAGGAAAGAACGAGACAAGTTGCTTAAAGTATGGATACAGTTGCATAACTGACAGGAATAATAATGAGAAACAATAAATCACACAGTTTTACGTCCGTTGGAATAAATACTTTTAAGCGTCCCTTTTAGTGTTTTTTTTTTTGTTTGTTTGTTTTTTTGTTTTGTTTGTTGTTTGGTTTTTTTTGTTTTTTTTTTAGAAAGGAGGCAATTCAAATTTTCTGCCTGGATAAAATGAAGCAGCTCCACAGGAGGCAGTGGAGCTGCATCAGTTTAAACAACCAGAAGATTTGAAGTGCCAGTCCTAAGAATTCGAACCATTTTATTTATATGTAAAAAAAAATAAACTGGAATACTTGATATAACTAATCTCCAAGTTTTTCCTAATGAGAGTAAAATTACTCTGTTATTACTCTCCAGGGTGTTCTTCTGGAGGGAGGGAGGAAAATTCAGTCACTCACTTGGAATTTTTTGGGGGGAGATGGGGATGATACCCAAACAAACTAGGAAAACTTTAATATTCAAAATATGACTCCATTTTGCCTACAAACCCAGGGTTGTCCAGCACACTAATTTGGTAAAATAAGAGTTCCAATGTTTTGTCTCACTTTTTCTATCATGAAAGTTTGTATAAGTTTGGCATAATGGTAATACATATTTTTTTATAACCAGTTATATAGTTATAATAAATAGGTTTTTATAACTAGAGGTTTAAAAATTTTAATATTTTATCTTTACACTGAGCACTTAAAATCACACAGAAAACTGTGAAGAACTGCATCTGCTTTTGAAGCAAACATTACAAATTTCTACTTGTTATTTTCATGTCTCTTGTATTCACTGTTTGATATATCCATCCTGAATACCTTCCTGAGTGCTTTTACTCATCACCACAGAAGACCAGTTAAAACCAGAGCTGAGTATTTCGAGGCATTCTTCATCACCAGTATAACCTGATAAAAAGCAGGCTTTGCGTACAAATGTAAAACCAGGGACTGGCAGGAGATTATATCAAGGAATAAATATATCCTAAAAATCCCTACACACCAAAATGCCCCCCTCTGTTCCATTAGTAAAACAACAACATGACAAACAGCAGGGATATCCATCAAAGGGATTCAACCAACTATTTATTTGAAGTAACCCACTGCTACTACATCCTGCAACCTGGGTTTCTGAAGATACACAGCCTAGAAAGTAACTGGGAGAGAGTAAAGTGGTGGTATATTTATCTATTAAAACAACACAAATCTAAATTTTAGCCCTCCTAAAATTTCCAAATGGAAAGCACTATAATAAATTGGCTGTTATTTTCTGCTGTGGTCAGTCTTAGGATTAAACCAGTTGGTATGGCTGCTTTTTTACTAGTGGGGATGCTTCTCTTCCCATAATCCTATCTGTGGACCTCATTGTTTAATTTCCTGGATGTTTTTGTGGGAATGATCATACCACAGGCAGCTGGAAAAGGGATCAGAGGTTAGTGCTGTAAAACTGTTACACTGCAATTTTACTATACAATTTTTTCACTGGCCCTCTGTTTGAGTCCTGTTTACCACACCCATTTCAGTGTGCACCCTCATAGTTGTACAGGATTAAGCAGCAGAGTTACATGTCCAATAAAAAAATCACAGTTAAAAAAAAAAAACAAACAAAACAATATGAGGTGAGTTAGCATATGGAATAGGGGTACAAGGGAACCATTAACTAAGGTTCACACTGGCAGCTAGAAAAAAAAGCCGTGTGGCTCAAACCATTGGTTATATGGCACATTAAATACTCACCTGAAATCCTCAGTGTACAAAGGTAGAATTAAATACAGATCTTGGGTTTTCATGACATACCACAGGTGACAGAGCACTCTTCAAAAGAGACCATTCAAAAAAGGCTTTAAAGACTCCTACTGAGAGCATGAAGTGCGTGGAAGACACAGATGATAAATCCTGCACCAAAGGGCATTTCTAGGTGTACAAATGCCTTCCTAAGAGACTGAAAGAGCTCAGTATAAGAGTGAAAAGATAAGGGAAGATCTGCATTTAAGAGTTTCTTCAGAGAACAAGAATTACAGGCATGTAATTTACTTGTTCTCCTGAAGAAAGTAACTACAGTCCTTCATGAATATAATTCACAGTGGGAGGATGACAACGTTTCCAGAATCTTAAAAGCTGAACATTCAAGGGCTTTGTTCTGCCTGAAGCCAAGAAAGAGGCAAAGGACTTGGCCCAAAAGTTTCTCTTCTCAAACAAGGAAATAACAAAGAAGAAAGAGTTCATGGAAATAAATGGTGCATTTTAAATTAAGATGCAGCTGTTTAATTATGAAGGAATGCGTTTATTTAGAATAATTCAAGTTGCTAAAAAGAAGGAATTAAATGATAAGTCATACATCGTGAAAAGTTTAAAAGATTTGCAACACAATGTAGGATGCAATTGTGTTTTGATTATAGGCCTTTAGGTGGAGAAAAAAAGTACTGTCCTACTTTTGAAGCTTCTTTGTAAGGTTGAAACTTTTCACACCTGTCTCATTTTTCTATATGTTCTATACTCTAGATGCTCCACATATTTTAGGTGTGAATGGCTAATAAAAATATCAGTGATTAGTAGTTAAAAAAAATAGAACAATCTCACTCTAGACAGAATAATCCTGGCAGAACAAGCCTTTTTTTCTGTTTGTTTTTTTTTTGTTTTGTTTTCTTTTGTTTTGTTTGTTTGGTTTTTTTTTTAATGCAGAACTCATTTTGACAAAGCATTTCTGTTGCCACTAAGCTTAACAGGACCCAGGTCTCATTCACCTCATCTCCAACCAGGATATTCATTTTTAGAGGATCAAACCAAAAACCTTTCAGCATGAAATAAAACAGTTTCCATTCCACTTCCATGTGGCTACTGCAAGGTTTTCTATATTAAAAGCTATAAAATGAGGTGCTGGCTTTTTATCTAACTTCAGAACCACTTGCCAGAAGTGACTTCCATTGCTAGAGGGTTTGCATTAGTTCAAGAGAAAAGTTTTAATATAGAAAGGAAGGGGAAAAAATGCCATACAGCACTTCTATGTATTTTTTAGTGTCTGAAGAGGAAAGATCTTTGTTTAAGTAGCTCTTAACATGTCACCTGTATATTTTTCAGTTTTCCCTTTTATTCTTAAAACATTTCTAGACACTTATTTCCCACTTGATGAGGATAAAGCGAATGGAATCACAGGGTGAATGAATCAGAGGAGGAGGGAATCAGACCGGTGTTGTAAAAATCCGACATTGAACTTAGAAAGTTTTCTAATCTCCACACTCCAGAAAGTTTCCATTCTCAAATGTGAGATGACCAGAGAAAATTTTCGGTGTACAGTTAAAAAAGATGCAATGGTGAACCTGGTGAACTTTCCAACAGCTATAAGACCTGCCAAGAGGGTGTGATCAGTCTTGTCTCTTCCTTGAGAATGAAGAATTTGTGAGAACTGCAACAAAGACTGGGGACAAGTCACTGAAAAGTAGCAAAGGTTGAAAAGTCCAGTCTTCAGATCACCTCCATATCTCCCTCAAACTTGCATGACTAAGATGAGCCATTTGTGAAACTTCACAGTGGTCTTCTGAGAGAACTGTCTAGCAAAGAAACACTCTTGCATTCAGAGAAGGAGAACACACATCCATCCCGAAAATCCCTATAGTGTAATTACAACACAACAAAATATCTGAAGGACCAAAAGTAGACCAAAAAAAAGAAAATCAGAAGTCAATAGCCAGTCCCTGACTTGGTTCTGTGCATTTTTCATGCACATTTCTTTAAAGGAAATTCATGCATGTCTTCATGGAAATAGGTCTGACATTTCAGTGTGAAGGATCACAGTGGAAATCCCTTCTCTAGGTTTGAACCCTCTGTTTTGAGGGAGGATGCAGAAAAGAAATGTCTTTAACACTGCAAAGTTTTGTCCGTTTGGATGAGTTTTCATTGGAGCACTACAAGGGAGACCTGAAAACCAACTCCAGCACTACTGTAGATTCTTTATAACTGCTTTAGGAGTGAAGGCTTTTGTTGGGTGCTGCGGCTTTCTGTCCAATAATGACTGAATGGAAAAATAAGCAAAAACAATCTAATTTACAGCACAAGATGGTGGAAACTGGTCTTATTAGGACTGGAATGATCATACTAGTTGTGAGTCTAGAGTTTATTCCTGGTCTCTCTGTCATCCTCATACATATATAAAGTGAGGGGATGCTCTACCTTCTTCTTCCGCATCTCCAGGAGTGCATTAGACATCAGAGGATTCTTGCAAATCCTCCAGCTCCCCAAGGATGCTATAGACATCCTCATCTTCCTCCATCAACTCTTCTTTAGCTGGCTTCCTGAGAAATGTAGTACAAGTGCATGAATTCATTGGGCTGGGCCACAGCACACAGCACACGAGGATGTGCTCAACTCGAGGTCCATCCAACAGTGGGTCTGATTTGACCTGCGTGTAAGTTCATCACTCTCCACTGGACACCTCGGGACTGTTTCTGAATCTCTTGTCCCATTTCCTGTTTTTTTTTTTTTCATTATCATTCCACAGGTGTGAAATGGATGTAAAAATCAAAGTCATTGAGTAAACAAAATGAAGAAAAAAAAAAAAATCACTGAGGCCTCTTGGCAGAGAAGCAATAAATCCTACTGAAGGTACTTCTACGACTAAGAGCAGAAAGGAAACTGAGAAGATGGATGTTAGCAGAGAAATATAATTAATGTTCATTATGTTTTAAATAGTATAAAGGCAAAAATTATCTGTGAATTAAACAAACAAATCACAGAACTAAAAGCTATCTCTCAGACTAGAAAAAGAACTTGAAAGGATGTAATTTGAGTTTTTTGTGCTTGTTTACACTCACCACAACCAGAAAGACATCCTGACAGAAATGCCAACAGACAACACTGCTCCTAGAGCCACCAGGAAGAAAAGAATGTACATTTAGAGATCATCTTTTCATAAAAATCACCATTACCCGGGCACCTGTTTGTCACCTCTACACCGTGACAATTTGAATTTTCTCTGATGACGAGTGCTCCTGACTAAAGGAGTCGAGACACATAACCTCAAAGCTGAAGATCTGTATTTAATCACTTACCACAGAGCCTTGGGAAATTCCCAAACCCTTCATCTCTCTACCACCAGTTTCCACCATCTTTTATGCTCTGTGGATGCACTAAAGACACCCAACTGCCCTTATTTTTTTTTCAATTATTTTTTTCTAAAATACGTGGTTGCATCTTTTTCTCCAAAAAAAAAAAAAAAAAAAGGTATCAATTTGTAGATGGGGAAAAAACAGAATGTTCTGTTTATCTTGGATGACAACAAACCCCCAAATCTTCTGAGATGAAAATGCTGTTTAGAAGATTCTCTAAAGAAAAAAAAATCTTAATCATTCACCTCTTTGCCTCCTAAGCCTCATGTAAAGCACTCACAGCTATCTGCTCTCTTCTGCAAGCCAGCAGAAATACTTGATTTTAAATAGATCAAGCAGAGCACACCTGAGTGCAATAAAACACTATTTCACTGCAATGGAAAAGGCAAAATAACTTAAGTAATTTTTTAGCAGTCCAGGACAAATCTTCACAGCTAAGGTAATCTGTACTATATTTAGCACCATGATTCAGTGCAAAGTGGATTTTTGTATTTAGCAAAAGCTGAGGACAGATATTTCTAAGAAATCATCTGTAGCAGCCAACACATACACCTCAATATTTAATGGATTCTTAGTCCCTTCCTAAGAAAAATAAATCCAGAACCACATTTTCACTACCTAATAAGAAAGAAAACAAACTCCTTTTAATCATGATACATATATGTGGTGGTGCCAGAATGGAACAGATTTTTTTTTTTTTTTTTAATCAAATGGTACTTTGTACCTCAGACTCAACAATTTAAATTACTCTGTTATTACAGAAATGGCAGCAACAATATATTTTTGACAAAATAAAACACTGTGCTTTAGAAAGCCTTCATAACATTATCCCAGCTGATGTTTGCCAGCACTACTTTATGTCTTGTCATCACTGAAGTAGAAAATGAACGTCCATTCACAGTATCCCCCAAAGCACATATTCCTATTTTTGCGTATTATCATTTTATAATCTTCTCAATTAATCTTTCCTGCTGTACAAACACCCCTCTGTTGAGTTCACCTGTTTTGTTTTCCATGTGCTCCTCCTTTGAAAACAGCCAAGCAATTCGCAAGTACCGCTCTTCACACACACAAACACCCTGTGGTCTTTCCTTTTGACATTATCTTGCCTTAATCTCAGATTCAGCATTTCTTGGGGTTTGTTTGTTTTGGGGCTTTTTTTTTGACCATGTGGGCATTTACTTTTAGCATACCTGGGTTTGGATTCTGTTGAGCCCTCTGAACCAGAGAATTTGTCCACGTCGGAGTTCTCTCTCTGCATGATCGATTTCCTCAACATCTTCATTGAGTTCTTCTTCAGGGACCTCCTCCTTCTCAGTGAGCCTCCCTGCCTCCTTTAAAAACTTTAGCCTACTTGTTGGGATGGTTGCAATGACCTAAAATCACAAAAAAGTACTGAAAACATAAGCCTCATCAACACCAACAGTATAATAATATGTTCATTAAAAAAGTGATAATATTTTAATAAGGTCAATAATTTCCCGGGAATGTTGAGTCCTAATAGTATTTTACACTCGTACAACTCCCATTTTAGTCCAGAAATACTTAGTTTACTGTGTGAACAATTAGCCACATTAAACCACGTTGGCAATACCCAGCTGTGGAGCAAGTTCGAGGCTGGGAAAATTGTCCTCCTTTCTTAAAAAAACTAAAATAAGAGAAAAAGTATTTTAAAGTCATTATGGAAAAAAAAAAAGTTTTCAAGATTGATACTGCTGCAATTAGAGTTTGGGTATTTCTAGAGATTTATGTCAAAGGGAGCTGAAAATTCATTGCATCTCATGCTTATGAATCTTCTCCCACCACGCTGGTTCATGGATTCAGCTTCCCTTTGTTTTAGCAAGTTGAAATGGTTTTCTTGGCGTTTATCAAAATTGAGGGTTCTGGAAGGTGTGGATCTGACTGTCCCTCTGTTGGACTTTTTGTAAGGCTCTGTCTTACTCTGTGTCTTACTCAGAATTTATTATTACTAATAAATTCTGATTAGCTCAACCCCTCTTCTAATTCTGTTTGCCCACCCAAGCAGTCCTTGGAAGTTATTAATACAGGAGATAGCTAATAATCTTAAAAGATTGCAAATACTGTAGTTAGACATTGTAATAACACAGTTATTTTAAATTCATTTCAGTGTTGCCCTCTTGGGCAGTCATTTTTGTCTTTGTTCTGATTTGTTTTGTTGGTTTGAACAAAAATAGGGGCAGTTGGCTATTTAAACAAGACATTACCTGGAACATACTGAACACTTAAAGTAAATCTCCTACAAAGTTAACTGTTAGACCCACTTAGCAAAAAAGTGCTGAAATTTTCTTTTGTGTTTGTCTTCCTTTCAGCAGCTCAGAAATCACACCTCTGAAGCCCAGATGTATGAAAGATGAAGAGAGAATCAAGACAGTTGCAGCAAAGTGGGTGAGGACAGTTTTGGAACGCTGGAATGGATAGTGAAGACACATGAAAAGGTACCAAATACTGTAAGTTTGCTGAGGGTCTCCTTGGACTTCATCATCCACAAGACCACTTTTAAAATATTAAAGACAGTGAAAGAAATGTAAAAAGAAAAAAAAAACAACTCTCAAAACCCAAACCAAAACGAGTTTGTGCACTACTGTATGACCTTTTTAAAATGAATTTTGGGGGTTGAAAAACAAGAGGCAGACTAGGAAAATTAATGAACGGGTGTGACACGAGCAAAGACAGAAGAGGAGAATAAAAAAAGAGAAGGTAAGTGCTAGTGATTTAAATACTTACTGAAAGGCCTTCAGGTTCCCAGCTTTGAAAACACTACAATGCCAGCACTCTACAGAGAGAAGCTACTTGAGACTGTTGGGATCTGATGAAGCTGATGGTGATGAAGTACTTTCAAGCCAATACACACAGAAACAACTGTACTGGGCAGAGATTCTGTGCCCCAAAACAAACCTCTTCTTCGTGACCTCTCTCAGCCAAGAGAAGATAAGATAAAATTCTGCTCTAATTCTTTTCTCTAGGGCGCTGACATGGCTGTTTCTTCATCTGTTTTCCCAGACCTGCCCAGTTCAGGTAATGGCAGACTCAACAGACTGGATGCAGATTAAGGAGCTAAATGTCATTCCCAGAAAAATCATCACAGTTTTAAAAAGTGATCAATAATTCTGAAAATGTGGCATGACATACTGTAAAAAAAATCTTAATTTTCAGAAGTGATGAGGGCTATCTGTTAGGAAACTGTCCCTCAAAGAATCTAAGACTGACTTCCTAAGAACTACACACCTTAAATTGCTTTTAAAATTGCCAACTTTGACATAGAAACTTGAAAATCTTGATTGGTCTAGTGGCTCATGAGAACAGCGTGTTTGTGCTGAACTAGAATTAGTCATAGCAGGAGAGAAAAGGCTGAGAAGGAAGAAAAGCAGCATTTCTAAAGGAAAACAAGTCCCTCCCACAGTAGAGCTCCATGAGGAGAGGACTTGCCAAAGACCGTAACTCATGTAAATATGGAAAAATTGTATTTTTTTTGACTTGTGTTTTTTCTTGTCTGGTCACTAAATACTGACCACAAAATAAAGATTTTTTTTTTTCCCCACCCCTGTGTGTTTGCTTTCTTTTCCCTGATAAAATTGTTGAGATATTCCAATACCTGTGTTAATCTAATGGCTAATATCTGGCACTAAGGCTTTGGAACTAAATTGAAAACAAATGCTGATACTATTATTAGTTTTCAGTGGTTATGTAATAACCACGTATAACAAAATTTAGAAGCCAAAAAGTACATTGATAAAAGGCTGCGGGAAATTCTTCACAGCTAAATGGTCTACTAAAAGAGCAAGGATTTTTCTCCCTCTCCCTACTTTAATTCCCCTCTCCAAAAGTTGGAAGTTGGTATTTTCCAATCAGTTGAAAGAAAAAAGAAATCCTTTCTTTCCAAGATTGTAATTTTAGATCTTGTTCCTGCTAGATCATAACTTAAATCCCATCTTCAGGTAATAATCACAGTAGAACCCTCTAAGGTGATGCTTTCAAGCAACATTTGCATTAAAAGCTGTTCTGATTCTGAGCTTATTTCTTTGAAAATAGGAGGCTGGACTGCCCAAAAAGTTATTTTTTTTTTTCCATGTGAGAGCAAACAATCAGCTTTGAAATCTATCATCTTTTCATTACAAGTCCATCAGAACCATATCAGTATTCAGCTGCTGTTGGTAATTTCTTCCCTCTTCCTTCATTGTGACAAACTGTTGATCTACAAGTATCTTTGCATCTGAGAGAAAAAAGTGTAACTTCACATTTTTCTTTACTGTATCATGTGGCACCAACTTAAATACACTAATAACGCATTCAAAGCTGAAAAAAATGTTATTATTAACTTTGCAACATGTGTTTGTACTTAAAAGAATAATGTACTATTTTAACAATAGTGATTGTGTTTGTATCATTATTACTCCCAGACAGATAATCCCAATTGATTTAATGATCTCATTGACATTTGCTTTTACATCTGTGTATAATTATGTATTAGCTAATGATGGCATGGGATTTGGTAGAAATTTCAAATGACACATTAATTTAACTGCATTTACTACCAGATCAATCCTCAAAGTTCTCAGAAAGCTGTATTTCAGTCTGTGCTACCCATGACGCTGTGAGACATCAAGGAAGCCACGGTACAGGAGGATTATGAACAATATCAGAGCTTTGAATCTGCATGTTCATGAATGCTCACTTACCTGACCCCACACAAGTTCTCCTAATCCAATAAATACACACCACATCCACTGGTCAAGCTGCAGGGGAGAGCAGCTAAATGGTTTTCCTCCAAACTGGACAATTACTATCTACAAAGAAAATCACAGAAGAAAAGAGATTTTTTTTTTTTTATTATTTTTTTTGGGGGGGAGGGAAAACCAACCAAACAAGGAAAAAAACCCCAAACAAACAAAAAAGAAGCTGCAGAATCTCAGTCACTATAAAAAAAGAAATCAAACACATGAACTTATGCACTCTGAAGTAAAGGTCAGAAAAAGTCATGCTAGTTCAGACTAAGCTTTCTTAGCCTCATATCTGTCTAACAATGGAAGACCAAAACAGGACTGTTCCCCTGTACTCTTCCAGCTCCTGAGTATTCCCAGCTGGGGCTGTGTTGATCCTGATGCCATTTTGGAATGTCCACTGCAAAACAGATTTTTCCCTCTGGTTAACATTTTGTTGCACACTTAGAGATGTGCTATTATAGATAGGCAGAGGGTGGCAAAACCACACACCTTCGAGCAGGATAACCACCACACAGAGAATCTGAACAGGTTGCTAATCCTCATTAGACTGAGAAGGTTTTACTAACTGAAAATCAGATATTATTGATATTTCTTGTTGGTAGTGCTGCTGCAAAACCTGAAATCACAAACCAGAGGTTTAAGCTGCCGGAATTTCAGCTCATGATATTAAAACCACGTTTTTGAACTGAGGATCGTCACTACCAAGTTCTGCTGCCTATCACTGGTGCCCTTTCTCCAGTACTTAGTTCACCGAGTAGCTTCCCTTTCCTGTTTCAAACCACTGCAGCCCAGGTTCAAAGAGCTCCCTCCTCCTCCTCCTTACTCCTTCCAGGAGAAAGGTCCCAAAATTGAGTTTCCAGGATGCCATTGCAGAACTGAGCAACCACGTCAGGAGAGAAATAGCTCAACTCTGACATTTCTAAAAGGTGGTACCAAACGTATCAAGCGCAGGAAAGATGTCAGCAAATGGATGGATATGGGAGCAGGAGGAGGAATTGGAGCTCTTACGTAAGAAAAATCACAACCTTTTGGGGAAAATGTATTACTGTAATTATGGTCACACTCGACCGGGACAGTAAACTCAGGGGATGAATGTGAAGAATTGCTATTAAGAAGGATTCCTGAGAATGTTGAGTAGCATTTGGCAGTGGCATTTAACAGAAGAACAGCTCAGCTTTAGGTACTTAAAGGCAAATTTGTCTGTTTGTGTAGTATTAAATAACAACTCTAAAATGCTTTGCCGGCATACTATAGAATAATTTCTTCTTTAAAAACAAGTTCTAGCATCAACAAATAAAGATGGCTGTTATTATTGGACATGCTAAGATTAATTTAAGAATTAACCCGGTTATAGTGATCAAAATTTTTGTTGGATTAATAAGGCTACGTATCATTTTATGCTATTAACACTTGTATCAATTGAGAAAATCTGTGAAAACAGGTGGTTTACTATTAAATGTACCTCCTACAGCACTTGGATTTAAAAGTAAAAAAAAAAAAACAACTACACAGAAAAAGCTAATTCTTGCCCAAATCATTACCTGAATAGCAAATGTACCCAGTACAATAGTGCAAAAAATAGGATTTCTGAAGATGCCATCAAAGACATTCCTTTCCCCGTGGATTTTCCGTGCATTGATTTCATTGAAAAGCTGCATCATGACAAAGGTGTTGAAGATGATGGTGTAATGCTCTGAAGGAGGAGAGTGAAGTGGTGCATTCCTCCCACTGTCAATCTTAAACATTTTCTCACCTGGGTGTAAGAAAAAACCAGAAGTTTCCACCAGAATAAATTAAACAGATCTGTATTTCCCTTGTACGCTTGAGCTGCCTTCCATGCTCTGCTTTACCGGCTTCCTTCCTGCACCAGTGAGCAAAGCACAGCTCAACTTTCTGAGCAAGGAGCTTCTCAAATGATGACTCTTAGCTAATAACTCAGTATACCTATGAAAAGTTGTCAGTAGTACTTTTCCTCTAACCAGCAATAATTATTCTGAGCAGTCAATTCCTTCTGCACTTAAAACCATCGACATTTTCTACAGTAATTCGAAGCAGCTACTCTTAAGCAGGTTTTACCCATTTACTAATCCAGTGTGGCATAACTTTTTGTAACAACCATTCAAGGATATCAGTGATAAATAGCACAGGCATTCATGGTTTTAAATAGATTTGGGTTTGAGCAGCATCAGGCATTGCTCTTTGAGAGTCTCACTATCACTTCTAGATCTGATCAATAAAAAAGCAAGATGACAACCCATGATGAGTAACTGCAAAAATGAGGTAAGTGTGGAAAAGATACCTGCACGCAAGGGACCTCTTTTCTTATAGAATCACAGGATGGTTTGGGTTGAAAGGGGCCTTTAAGGATCATCTAGTCCAATCCCCCTGCCATGGGCAAGGACATCTTTCAGTAGATCGTGTTGCTCAAAGACCCGTCCAACCTGGCCTGCAACACTTGCAATGATGGAACATCCACAGTTTCTCTGGGCATTCAGTTCCTCTGTCTCATCACTGTCATTGTAAAAAAATTTGTTTCCTGTGTCCATTCAAACCTTTCCTCTTTGAGATTAAAGCCAGATCTGCACACTCCAGTGGGGTCTCACAAGGGGGGAGGAGAGGGAGATGATCACCTCCCTCGACCTACTGGCCACTCTCCTTTTGGTGTAGCCCAGGATAATACTGGTTTTCTGGGCTGCAAGTGCACATTCCCACCTCATGTCCCATTTTCCATCCCCTTTCTAATACACAAAGTTCACAGATGACACCCAGCCACTGAAAGAGTCTAAAGTAAGGATGGGCCATTCACATGGAAGTGTAAATAACGAGTGAAATAAGAGTACAGCAGATTATCACAATACCACTAGTTTTAATAACCAGTGCTTTGTTAATAAAAGCAAATTAAAGCTTGAATGTTTTTCTGCTCTCCCACAGGCATTATATTCAGAATTTCTGCAGAAAGAAGAAAGGTTTCCTCAGGGTTTCTCCTGAGGCTGTTAATTCCAACGGATAAGGTAACAGGGAGTGTTTTTCTGCCTTGGGATATTTGAGCAGTTCATGTTCAAGTCACAGGGAATAATGAGCACGTTTCCAAAGAAAGAATTTGCCTTATAGTCTTTTGACAGAAGGCAGATTATGATATCACAAATACATCAGTAACACAGTAAGAGACCACAAAACAGACTGTGAGAAAGCAGAGATTTTTAAGCAGACTGTACATCTCCAGAGAGGTAACTAAGCCCTGGAAACATTCCCCCTACTACATGTAAACAATAAAGGAAAAAACTAATGAAAGCAAACAGATATCACAGTTTTATCTTTCATAGACACACACATATATATACACACACAAATTGCATCTATTTGCTTTCACACACAAACACAAATAGGTGAATATTTCCCTCAGCGACAGCACCTGTCCTTAAGTCTCTGTTGTTGCACTGCATCACTCAATTGGCACAGAAGAACGTGCTGCTGTCGTGGAATGGCAGTGGTTAAATCCATAATTAGTTTTTATTTCCAAACCTATTCCAAAAGGTGTTACAGCAAACCTTTTAGTTTATTATGCCTTGTTGCTGAGGTTAAGATTTTTTGTATACTACGGCCTGACAGGACTAGGCAGTGAATTCTGGATTTCTGATGGGCCTGATGTCTCCAAGACATTACTGTATGTTCAAACACAAGGTGTTTCTGCCACATGATAAGAAAAAAGAGAAAAACTTGGTGTGCTAGTCTCTACTGAAACCTACTACAAAAAAATGAAGCATTATTTGATCATAAATAGAAATAATTCTCATTAATTTGGCATTTAATTATCAAAGCACTGAGCTGAGAACATCATGTCACTGCAAAGCTGAGCCTCGTGGAGTTTAGAAAGGAAAAGACTATTTCCCAGGCTTATCAGAAAATTGGTTGGGCTGTCTCCTTCAAAGTGTGCATGAGTTTTCCAGAGACACTCAGGAAATTAGAATAGGATGAAAAAGTCTGGTTTTCTTTGCATCTGGCTTAGCATAAAGTATTTTAAACCATAAAACTCATCAAAAAGCCATTATAACTCCCCATAAAGTTCACAGAAGTTCTCGTTCCAAGATTCATATGACATGAATTACCAAGACTTTCTACACCTAGTATAGAGAATCTGATATTAGAATTTCCTAAGGCTTGCTAGACATTCTCAAAATACGCTGTGAGTGTAACAATATTACAGACCACCTCTCTTCAAAAACCTGGCAATTATTTTAGTTCAAGTAACTCCACTGCACACAGACCATCACCTCCTCTGAGCATCCCAAATAAGCTGCCAGATGGTGGTAAGGTGGAGCAAGACTTTCAAAATGGAGCTCAAAGACCTCCCAAAAATCATAAATTTCCATCTGCAGCTTATCTGGAAGTCTGTATATATATAGGAAAAAAAAAGTAACCTGAGCGACAACACATGCAATTTAACAGTGATGACATAGTGACAAGAAGACAATACCCAACTGAAAAAATCATCAGGCCTTTGAGCAAGTTCAGTTATCATTGTGGAGCAACAGAATCTATTATTAGCTCCTACTATTCCCTGCAGCAAGAAGAATTTTTCTTCCTTCCCTCCCCTCTCCAAAATACAACCTATAAAAAGCATCTGTTGCTACCAAGGCTTGAAGAATCCAGTAATCTAATAAATTGGATTTTTTGTCCCCTTTTAATATCCATTCTAGAAATTAAATGTCAAAGCAGAGTGTTATTTGTATCACTTAATGCTGATTACTTGCTTTCTATACTACTTCAGATCAACATTTTTTTCTGGACTGTGGGAAACATTTTGCTCCCGATTAGAGCTTCTGCAGCTCTTGGTAAAATGGATCTTGATTTTTTTTTTGTGGTTTGGTTTATGGTTTTGGGGTTTTTTAATTCGTTGTTACATGCCTATTCCAGATGACAGGTCTCAAAATGAAAATTCAGTGTAGAAGCAGGCCTAGATACTCCTATAAAAAAGTAATTTTCCCTGCTGTGCTTTGACACAAACTTTTGCCAAATCTGTACTTTGTGAGGAGGAAAAAAGCTCACTGAGGTAACAGCACGTGGAAGGTGCCTAAACCCACTCCATCTGTCGTGTTTCTGGTCCCCTTAACGAGCTGTACAACTAAGACAGCCTTAATAAATACGCCTTCAAGCGCTCTGACACGCTAAAAGCTGCGCCACAACTTCTAAACCAAGCAGCAGTTCAGTCTAAGTCTAACGGTTACCTAAGCCTAACGATTTCTTACCGACGAAAAGCAGGGTAAAGATGAGGGTGAGCTGATAGACAGCGTGGCCCAGGATGTTCTTCATCATGGTGCGGGATATGAGGGGCTTGTTCCTGCCGTACGGCTTCCGCAGCAGCAGCGCCTCGGTGGGGGGTTCCGTGGCCAAGGCAAGGGAGGCAAAGGTGTCCATAATTAGGTTGACCCACAACATCTGCACAGCTTTTAGAGGAGAGTCCTGTGGGGACAATGTAGGAAGTTACATATTTCCCAGGAAAATAATGGCTGTCAGGTCGGTCACCGGGATGTCGGTTCTTCTCAGCCGCCCTGAGCTGCTGTGACCTTTCTCATATTTCCTCTGCAGGACCAGAACCACAGGGAGCACAGTGATCTGTGATCCCTGATCTGCAATCAGTGTGATTGATCTTCAGAGAGACAGGATTTCTCTGCAGCCGTTTAAATCAGGAACATTTGCAATCACACAGTTCTTACGGAGCATGACAGTGACGCTTCGTATAATACTTGTCACAATACTCTCTGTTACCTCAGGCTTAAAATTTCAGCTGAATTTAGGTAAGTAGATAACGCAAGTGGGAGTTCCTTTCCCAAGAGAAAAATTATATTGAAACAGTTGAAAAAGTAATGTTTCCCTTTTTTACTATAACCTACCTATCTCTATTTTTTTTTTCAGAAACAGCTTGAAATTACTAAAAACTTAGGAAACAATTACAGAGACATCTTGATATATCTCATTTAAATAAAACCTTTAAAAAACAGTAACATTAAAAAAAAAGCCTGATATTTTGATGTTAAATATACTGTGAAACTTATTAAACTGTATCAAATATCCAGGAGCAAGACAATCTTTTATTACAGCCACTATTATTTTACTGAAAACAGGATAGCACATTTGGAATTATGGATATGGAATGAAAAAAACCCAAGTATTTATGAGGAGGCAGGATGTAGCTCCTGAAGCAGCTTGCCAGTCACTAGAAGGAGCTCTTCCCTCACACAAAATCTATGGTCATAGTATAGGGGACTTTAGGTTGTGTTTAAAAAAACCCAGAAGTAACTAAATACAGCAAACACAGCTCTCAGGAAAGGCTGGACAGCTATTATAAAGTTTGGATGTGTAGTTCGTTGGGGCAGCTCTGAGGGGAGATTGATGCAGCTGCTTCAAGGACCGAGGAGAGGAAAAATTAACGAGGTTCTTTTCTGTATCCAACAACCTCCTGTGCCTTCAGATCTTGCAGAAAATGGGCAGCACTAGTAGAGTCTGATTCCTGTTTCAAATAGACCACTTTCATCAGGAAAACAGCATCTCAAAAGTAATAAGGTCTGACAAATTTCATAATGAAATGGAGTTAATCTACAGTGTGAAAGCTGGAAGACAGTGCACACTTTTTGTGCACTCCAGTACCATGGTCCTGCAGCAGCAAAGCACAGAAATTTAGGGAACAACATACAAAGCAAAGAAAAGCCAACAGAAATGTTAAGAACTCTGCCTTTTCCTTAAAAGGGTTAAATATTGACTATTAATGAAATGCTTTCCAATAATATGAGTCAATACACATTCATTATCCCAAGTTCATATGGAGAACAAGGCTAAGTGGTTTAGTCTTTGGTGGGTCTCATTTATATTCAACTCCCCCTTGAGATGAAATATTATTTCTTCTTGAAACATGTTTTTAACAGAACATTTACACAAATCTTGATGCATTTCACTTATTTAAAGAAAAAAGATCACTTCTGGCTTATTCAAAGGGATGGAGAAAGGTAACCTACTGTTTCTAAGTCTTACAGGTTGGTTTCATCATGGAAAGGAGGAAGATTAGCATTAATAGATTCTTGACCTGTTGGTTATGGGTTTTGCATTAACTGGGCTTATCTGGAGAGTTCAGCTCATTCACTGGACACACAGCTGAAGAAACAGGAAATGCTTTTGTCTTTAGAGGTGCTAAAAAACTAAAAGTGATCAGGACAAACTCCATTCCAAATTGAGATCTCATTTATTTTTATTAATACATATGGCTCCAAAAAAGAGAGTACTTGCAGTAAAAGCGGTTTGCTGATAGAGGTCAGAGGCCCTGCGTGGGACACAGTATATAGCGAAGAGGTAAAAAATCTGCTGTACAATTTTCCCTGCCGTATTTTTTGCCTGTCTAGTTAATAAGTTTTCTTGAGAAACATTCTCTGCTTTGGGATGTTACAATAGCTCAATTTCCACTTCGTGTGCTGACTTCTATGTCAATAAAACTGACTTTGTCTGTTATGCTTAATAAATAGAGTCCGATATTCAGGTGCCTATCAGAGCCTGCCGTGCTCCCAGCGCAACGCGAACGCTGATTATTGCAGTCTCTAAATCACACAACTGTAATTGGCAGTCATCGGTTTTGGCAACAACATGTTCTCACCATTTCACACTGCCAATCACCTCGGGTGGCTATGGTGCCCCTAATAATTATCTATTATTGGCAGTGCTACACTGTTCAGTCAAGTGTGAGAGCTCATTCTAGGCTGAAGCCCAAACATTAAACACACATTAGTCTGGGCAGGCAGTGGAATGAAATTTCCACTGCAACTCTATCTGATTTCTGATTAGTTGGTGGAAACTGAGGAAAATACATATCAGCTAAGGAGTTTAGACTTCCATTACGGATTTTAGACACTTATGCAAGTGGGATGCAAATCAACATTCTTTGTGCTGCTTTTTAGCCACTGACTGACTGGCTAACGATCCCTAATTCCCTTTCT
Organism: Oxyruncus cristatus; assembly: GCA_013399855.1. Classification (NCBI taxonomy): domain Eukaryota; kingdom Metazoa; phylum Chordata; class Aves; order Passeriformes; family Cotingidae; genus Oxyruncus; species Oxyruncus cristatus. Next base: position 27,073 of record VXAY01002816.1, on the reverse strand, counting down.
GCAAACTTCGGGGATGAAAGTTGTTCAAACTGCAAACCACCCAAAATCACCACTTATTCATCAAATTCCTTTCCACTTGACCTTGGAATAGGTTAGCATTGGCCTAGAGGTAAAAGGAAAATGTCCCTTAAGTCAAGTGATGTTACACTTCATCTTGGAAACACTTAAAAGTATAAATTGCCAAAGGCTGGAAATACACTACAAATCTTTTGTGACATGCAGAGCCTCACAAATTTTAGAGCTTGTTACTTTTGATTTAGATGACAAGCTGTGAGGGAATAAAAGGTATTTTTGCCCTTACCTTTTTACTCCCACTTGTTACGGAACACATGCACAGATTCATAAAAATGAGCATTTCTGGTAGGTTAACTTTCTATATATTCATGGTAAAAAAAATGTCACCCTCACTTCTGCTGCTGGATCACAGTGTCTATTAATTGTATGGAAGTGGTATCCTTAATTCTATTTCCACGCCTCTGAGCCTTGCCAAAACAAATCTAAACAGTACAGACTTTGATTTTATATTACAGCTTTTTCAAACTTGTCCGTGCTATTATTTTAGGATTTGCCAAATACAGTTCTGCAGTAAAACATTAGAACCATGTAAATTACTGCCTTATACATGTAAGTATAGATCATCCTCATTTTTTGGAACAAGATCTGTAAAAACAATCAGTGATTCATGCAGTAGTTCAATGTTACAGTGCTTTTTAATTAACATTTAATTTCCCAAACATAATGTCCTATAGAGTCACTGTTTTCAGTTCCTAATGTCTGCTGAAACATTAAGTCTTTCTCAAAGTACAAGAACAATAATTTGAATGTAAAATGTTAAACCACAGTCTTTGTCTTCCCTTTATTCAGTGCAACCTTTTTGAATAGTTATATTGCCTCAGCAGTTGGAGACACAGACAGAATCTGGCACGGAGATAAACCCGTTTGCTCTGTAGTTCCAGTGAAAAAAACTGTTTCCATTTGACTGAACTGCATTTTAAAATCTTTTTTTTTGTTCATACCCTGATTACTTAACAGCTCCAAACATAATGACCTAATATTTTCTTGGTGCTGTGTGTATGTGGGGGACAGGAAGCAGGATGAGCCTTGTGGCTTTTTAAAGCACACATAGAACTCTATATGACACCCAGAGATGTGGAGCAATGACTCACTGGAAGTGCAAAACTCACAATAATCGTAGGCAGAGCTCCAAAGAACCACATTCACTGAACCAGTCAAGGGCTCTGCAAAGCTGTTGTTCAGAGAGTGAAACCAGAATACAAGATTTGGTCTCTCAGAAATCCACTGGAAAAATAAACGATTGGTTTAACCTGAGGCAACAGTTGCTGAACAGAAAGGACAATTATACACAAACTGGTCAAGACAACCCTGATCACTGTAGAAGTACACACATGGCAACACAGAGAGAAAGGTGAATGAATTAGATGAATTAAAAGATAAGGTGAATGAATCTGGCTCAGCTGCACTGTGCCACACAGACTGCACTGACGTGGGACCGGAGCTGTGATCACATCACTGGTATTATGCACACACTGGACACAAAAATAAGAGCACCAGTGCAGCCACAGACTGAGTGTTCCTGATTCAGCTCTTCAGCAGAGGCTTTAAGCTCTGTTTTCTTGCGTGACCCAGATCCCAAAATGCTTTACGTAATCACAGACCCAGAACACGACAGTTCATGATCAGTTGAAAATTCAGAACTCGTGGCTTATAGATTGAGCTGCCGTAAACGGCAACACAGCCCAGTGTAAGTTTTGTGTAAGTTTACCCCTGTGAGGGGTAGTTTTGGCAGCAGCTCTGCTAAGCTTGTCAGCAGGTGACACTGTATGTGTAATTCCTAGGCTGTTTAGAATATGATTTCTCTCACCTTAACATGACCTCATGCTGGGACCCATGGCAGAGAATAGCAAATGACCATTTGCATTGGTCCCTTGTAGTCTGCATAATAACTTACTTGATGGCCCTCTGCTACTCCTTTATAATCTTTACGTAACACTGGAGCAGTATCCAGGGTCCTGCACACTCTGCACACATGGTTAAACATGTATTGAGACAGTAGACCAGGACAAAACAGAGAGAGTAGATATTGTAGATACTCTCTAACAGCAGCATCTTGTTGAAGTAGGTATGAAGTAGACAAATAATAAAATAATATTTGTTGAAGAACCAAATTTTTTTAAGAATTAACAGAATTAAACTAAATTGGCAAGGAGCCTCACCTTATCAATCTCTTAAAATGACCACTAAAGGTCACAGGTTCTGCCTAACGTTTTTCTTAAGCCTCTCCATGGCCCTCCTAAGGTGCTCTGGACCAAACAAATCATCTCCTACGTGGGCAGTGCTTTCCCTGGGTGCCCCTTGGAGATCTGGTTTCACTCATACCAGTAATTCACACAGTCAGACCCTTCATTAATTCAGGGTTGCTGTGGTTTCACCGGTAGTCCTGCAGGGAGATGACCACATACTCGTATTTATGTGCACACCAGTGCAACTGCAGGATCAAGATTGAATAAAATTAAGTCTATTAAGTTGCAAAGCACAAGCCAAATGTTAAAACAAAATAAATCAGTCCAAACAAGGATTTTATTATCTTTGTACTTCCTTTAAGCACAAACAGTAGTAATCAAAAAGAGTAAGTGCAAAGGAAGTTTCATCCTAAAAGCATCCCAGCATGCTGGTCCTGAACTGCAGAACAGATTTTTTGAGAGATGGTATCAGGAAGCACAGAACAAATGTTACAACTTACGTAGAATTTTTCTCGTTGTAGACTTAAGGAAATACCACCATAAAGATAGCCTGTGTAATATTCATTACCTGAATATTAATGGTGGACAAAAATCATGTTCTGTGCGTCAAAGAAAGCCAAACTGCCTATCTAAGAGCAAAGTAAAATTCAGACCAATGTGGACTTTCTCTATATTTATTCTGAAGGTCACAGGAGGCTGTGTTGCCTTTTGGAAACTATAGATTTTAGCCTCATTTGTCTGCTAAGGACTAAAATGTTTCAGTCAAAATAGCCCTTGAAGACCTGTGCACAGCTTTGCAGATTTAGCTCTGTGTGTGTGCACCTCGACAGTTGTATGCAAGATTTTTTAGTACAGTCATGCATTTTGTGCTAGAGCTATTTTTTCATAGCAACCAGAGGGTACAGTATGTTCTCAAGTGCAATTTTTAGTAAAGCTTATGAGCCAAACAGAATGTCCTTTCGCTGGCTGGAGTCAAAGCCTAACATAATAATGCTCACTGGTGAGGCAAAATCCTTCTTGAATGAGACAGAACCGAGGGCTGCTCGAGATTATCCGCAGTCAGGCCGTGGAGTGGAAACAATGGCAGAGGAAAAAACTACTGCCCTTTTGCCACCATTTCATTTTCAGCTCTTTTCAGACCTCTCCTCTGCATCTGCATCTTTACTGCCAAGTTAAGGAATCTGCATAAGAATCTGTGTGCAAAGAAATACAGGAATTCTGGGAGTGTCCATCAGAACCTGTAAAACAGGGACAACAGACTTGGCAGGCTCAGCGATGGTCTTGCAGACCACTGGGGCAGTATAAGTGCACTGGGGCTGATCCAAACCCTTCTAGAAGCCAATGGAATGATTCAAAGGATAAAATTAAAAAGGGGGATATACTTGCACTTATCATGCACTTCACATCCACTTAGACTTGATTTAAAATGGTCCTTGCACTGATTCAGTAATGTTTAACCTCTTCGGGAATAAAATAGAAATTCCTTAGCTAGTGAATAGCAGGTATTTCCCTTTATCCTTTCACAAAGCAACTGAAGATACTGGACATTAAACAAAAAATTTCACCTTAAATAAATGTTAGTAGGTAGCATCTGAATAAAAGCTGTCTATAAAATAGGGTTTTAAAAGAAGCACTTGCCTCAGTTCCAGAGATGCTGCTCTCACCACACAAACCCTTTTTCTCTGTATGGTTTTGGACCACTCATAAAAATCTCCTAGAGTTTTAGTCCTTTCCCTTCTGTTATCAGCAACAATCACTTCACAGCTAAACATTTTCTCAATATGCCCGAAAATATTTCCCAAGGGAAAAAGGAAACTCATCCAACTTCGCTGCAACATCACTAGTTTTGCCCCTCAGCACAGGCTCAGTTGTGACAAGGCACCACCGTGGCCTCGAAACGTCAGTCAGGGCTTAGGAGAAGTTTCACCTCATGGTAGAGGTACCTGGGTTTCTGGTTGCAAGTATCAGTTCCATGATCACAGTGTAAGTTTACCCCGAGCAGAGCTGATGATTTATTCATTGGTTTGCTCGGGTGTGCACGAGCTGAAATCTACCTGTGGAACAGGTATGGCATCTGTGTGATGCACCACGGGCGGAAGCATCAGCTTTCCCATAGTGTGTCTCAATCCAAGGAGGCATTTTGTAACAGCACCAGCCTGCAGCATCTGAAATATATATTATTTTAGGCAGTGACAGCGCTAAACCCCACATTTTGCTATTTTCTATCGAAAGACAAAACTCTTACACTCTACCTAATTCACCTTTTTTTTCTCTTTAGGGAAAAGTAAGTTGCATTTTAGTAATCAGAAAGCAATAATGTGAAGGGAAGAAAACGTGGTTTGCCTTCAGGTATGCTTTTAGTAAAAGACTTAACGTGTGGCATATGAACCCGGTTTGCACTGAGGGATTGATGGAGAGGAAGAAAAAGATGTCAAAGTCCAACTCCGTGTGTCACTTAATTGGTTTGCCATTTGCATCTGGAATTCAAAAGAATTGCCTGAAAGCAACAAAATAATTTTATCAGTCAAAAAGATGCCCTGCTGGGGTTACTTCCACGTGGCAGTACTGCTCTCTTGCAAATAATAATCCCATTCAATAATCCATCAAAAGCACATATTTAACAGTGAAACATTCCGAGAGGAAAAGGCAAATTCACATAAACTCTTTCTTCTCCCAGTGCCTGACATTGTCTGTCCTATCATCAGGCCCAGGGATGACAACAATATGTAATTAAAAGCAGGGAGGTATATGGAGGCAGCACAAAAATTAACAGCTCCTAAACAAAGCTAAAGAAACAGCAAGTTTTCCTAAAGAAACAGCAAGTTATTTGGGGGAGAAGATGGATTAGTGCACTTCCTTACGTCAATAGCTGTTTAACATTGAGCAGCTCAACCCCAAATACACTTAAAATGCTTAGGAGAACTTCAAAAAGCACATTTGCTGTTTACAAAGGATCAAAGGTGAGCCCACTGTCACTGAGAAAATGCAGTGGGGTGGGATTTGGCACTGGATTGCCTCACCTGGGTGATGCAGGCCCCGGTGAAGGCCACGATCACGGCCACGATGTTCACGGTGAGCTGGAACTGCAGGAACTTGGAGATGCTGTCGTAGACATTGCGGCCCCACATCACAGCCTTCACAATGCTGCTGAAGTTGTCATCTGTCAGGATGATGTCAGAGGCTTCCTTTGCAACATCTGTCCCAGCAATGCCCTGGAAAAAATCAATTGGGAATGAAGTGACCTACTAAGAAAATGTAAGGGCAGGTAGAACTCAAATCTTCATGCTCGTTCCAAGTCCACAGCTGTACAAAGGTTTCCCAGCATAGTAACAGTGGCTGCTGAGCATATTCTGCATTTTATATTTGCTGGAATGTAGCTAATTTGGCCTATTTTTGAAGTGAATAAGGAATGCAGAAAAGGGAATTGACAGAGCAGTGGAATTGATGTGATGATAGTTCTGAGTATTTTAAGTTATCAGCTTAATAACTACTGATCTTCGGAGTTATTTTTATCATTGATATAAATATACAGCATCAGAATTTGCAACAAAAATTAGAATGATGTATCTTAATATATACAGTCAGAGTATACTTAGAAGACATCTTTATGTTTAGTGATGGATTTTACCAAAGCTAAATAGTATTCTACTGTTGGGAAGAAAACACTTCATTTTTCTGTATGGACACGGGATTCTGAACATAGCCAAGAATTACCTTAGGTAAAGTATGGGAAAAGTATCAAAATATGCAGCAGCAGTGAATCTGACACAGTAAATGAAAGGATTCTGATGCAACATGACTCGCTCCCTCCAATACAGTGCACCACTGATAAGGAACAACTGAGCAACTTAACATTTAATGAATGAAAAACCTCTCGCAACACATTTATAATGACACAAATATCAATAAACATGCTGGAGATTGTACCATTGCAAAGCCAACATCAGCTTTTTTAAGAGCTGGTCCATCATTGGTTCCATCCCCAGTCACAGCCACAACCTGCCTCTGCTCCACCTGTGTGCTGTCAATGATACCTGCAAAACATGGACATGAGTGTGTGTACAGACCGATGGAAAACAAGTAGCAAGATAAAACATCCCCCCCAAAAAAGCAGGGCCTGGATAATACAGAGCTCATAATACCACACCAGTCTTACAGAGCTTAACAGAGTTGATTTTTAAGGAAAATAAAGATGAAAGCACTGTCGTCATTGTCTTACACTACTAGACACCACTATTAGAAATTACATAGGAAGTTGTGATTCTGCATCATCAACACATCAACAAAACTTGCACAGACTTCAAAGGGAATGAGATCAGCTCATTATGTCCTTTTGGAAGGCTTTTGCTATTTAAAATTATATGTCACAGTAAACCCATCTCAGCCCAGCACTCTGATATATGGAAAGGATTAGCCAAAGACTTAAGTTTTCAAGACTTATGATTGCTTAAGGCTCTCCCAAACTGTGCCCAAACTGTAACACCAGCCTTATTAGGAGGCCTTCTGGCAATCAGTTCGACCTAAAGATAAGAAACATCATTGTTAAATTTTATTTAGCTGCAGCCAGATGAGCATTTTAACAGCCATGTTCAATTCTGCCAAGCAATGATTAAGAAGGTATAAAATAATTCTTTAAATTGCGGGGCCAAACATTTTAATAAATAGACATAATAAAATAATTTCTACTTTCATTTTGAGATCATTGGAAAAAAGAAAGCACTTCTCACTTGGTGAATCAATTTTCACACAACTAGCCTGCAGGGAAGAATTTTTCACTTATGCAGATAGGGAAAGTAAGGAAACGAATGAAGAATTTTTCTATGGCTACAGAAGCAGCCCAGTTTTTTAATAGGATGTGGATCATTCACCGTTCATGTTTTTATTTCCATATCAGAGTCCATTTGAATATGAGTCCAGAACACAGGATTGTTGTGTAGGATACGAGAACATCTCTCCATATTAATAACTCAGCGGGAAAAATGACAAAAATCCTTTTGCTAAAACATTTTGCGCAAAGTCATAACCTCTAAAAACAATTATCAAAAACCCACTCAATGTGAAAATCTTTCACTCTACTGTGAAAAAAAAATCACTCACATATCAGATAACTAACCAGAAATAGGAAATTGCAGATTACAGAGCAATAGCTGCCTCTTGGCAAGGTTCAGGCTTATCAGACACCAGAAGATTGCAGTGCAGTGTGGAAGCACTTAGTGTCCTGTATTTTTCAGACTTACAGAAATCAGAAAAAAAAACCTTATTCCCTTTCCATTGGGAGTATGATCTCAGATAAATGGCACATTATTCTGATAAGATCTTACAATTACAGCTTGCAATTTGTTGGGGTGATTTGCCTTTGGTATTACTGAATAAACAGGGACATCACCTCTCATTACTATTAAAAACATTTATCTTGGTCTTCCCCTCATTATTTACACACCCTTTGATGTTAAATTAATAGTTTAAGCTTCTGAACAAAAAAATTGTTAAATCTCTGACACATTAAGGCATTAACTGTTCCAAAACAGGTAGATGGCATCCTCTGCCAACTGGGTACCAAATGGGAGCACAACCCAAATCAAGTTGAAGAGGTTCTAACAATCTCCTAATGGATATGAATGGTTATAAATAGTGACTAATGTGGATGACTATACTACCACTGCCCTGCATCAGGCAATTGCTGGATGCTCCTAAGTAATTTCCAGGGTTCAGTAGTCATTCTCAAGGTTTAGTAGTAATTTTTATCCCTAAAAGCAAACTATGCAGTTGGGATAAACCCAGATCACAGAACTGCATAACCAGCAGCCATAGAAAAATAGAGATAAAATGGTCTCAGTTACCATCAGCATCTGAGCCCCAGACCTGCAGTGCAGTGCTGTCAGAAATATGGCAATGCATGGCACAATACTGCGGGGATGGATCCCAGTGCTATCCATGGGAAGAGAGAAGGTCTTTCCAAAACCGTCATTTATACATCAGGCAAATTTCTCCAACGAAGCAGTAGCGATTATTTGGGATTCGGAGGATTTATCACGGCTATACTTACACTCCCTGACTTCTGCCTGCTCTTTTTAATCTGTTCCTCCTCCCCCTTCCTCACACTGCTGAATGTTTGTCTTCTTTCCAGCACTCACCTCCTTCCAAACACATTTACTTTTTGTATTTTTTAACATTGTGCAGTTCATGGCTGTGATAAGCTTTCACCTCGAGAATTTTCTTCAGTATTGAGTAATATGTAATATTTACAACTATATAATATTTACAAACAGTGTAAGGAGACCAAAGAGAAGAGCGATGTCCAGGAAGGGCCCCTCCTCTGTAGTTCTGAGCTGTGGAGATCGACTGCTCAGTAAAAAATGGAACTGAGGACACGACCTGACAGACTGCCAGGAAAGAGAATGACCATTGCTTTAACGTTCCCTGGCCTTTCCACTCATTCTAAGTGGTTAAAAAAACGTTTTGGTATTAATTAGCTATGTCTAACATTAAGGAAATGTCTTCAACATAAACTGCTTTACTCCAGCTGGATGTTTACACACTGTATTGTAAGAAAAACAGGTTTGCAATATGCATCAGGGGAATTCTTAAACTCTCAGCAAAGCTTCCTGCCAAAACAGCCTTGGCTGTTTAATTCCCTCATCTTAAGCTGTTTGGCCATGACTTCTGTCAAAAAGAATTTTATTCTACAGCCACAGGAACACACCTAGAGCATAACATTACAGTGTGTTTCACAGGGGGATTTCGCTGATGTGGCAGGAATTTGGGAAGGAGGCATGGAACTTGCATAAGGTATAAATTTTTCAGAGCAAGCAGCTTGTTTTGGATGAGGGGAAAGATCATATTTAAAACAACTATGTAGAGCTGTCAAGAAGGGCACTATATGCACAAGTTTGCTACAAAAAGTACCAGCACCGCATACACAACTGGAATTTATCCTGGATCTCCCACCTCCCTCCATCTAACATTAAGAAAGCATTAAATAAAATGCACTCAGGATAATAATTTAAATAATATTAACCAACAATGCCTCTTCCATTTCTTTAACAAGGAGCTATTTATACCCGTGGCTCAGATCAAAACCATCAAATGTAGCCTCAGGTTCTCCCTTTATTGTAGAACAAATGCTGCTCTATTTAAACGATCCTCACTTGCATTGTCACCCTTAGAGTTGCATCAGTAAGAAAACCTTGGCTCTGGGAGAAAAAAAAAATAAAAAAAAAAATCCTGGTTTAGATATTTCTTCCTGTCTCAATTGATTAATTCAGAACAGGTAGGCAGGCAAAACTCAGCTGCAGCTGAGCATTTCAAAGGTGCACATCAGTTCAGGTGTTAGCACAGCTGATCCTCCCGGACGCTCCCACAGATCTGTATTTCTTTTGACAAGCTGAACACAGACAGAAGTAATATATTTTCATGTTCATGTTCTCTTCAGATTAGTTTTTAATGCTGCCAAACCTCCCTGTTAATTCAGGAAGAATTTAGAAAGTCTGTCTGAAAGAGAAAACTCAAATTCATTTTAGTTATGGGCTTAAGTACGTGCATGGACAGAGCTTCAAAGGTTAATGTGGAAGCGTCACATTTGACATTACAGACAGCACTGGCAATTGTTAACTGAACAGTCCCCCCCAAAGCTCAGGATGTCAGAATGCAGAGCAGAGCACAGCTAAAACACCAGGCTTTCTGCACTAAACATGCAGCAATCACATGCTTTATGTTTTATCACTGAAACCCTAAAGGGGAACCTTGAAGACATCAATGCCTCCCACCCCAACACTTCCCACAACCTACAGAGCCCTGGCTGTATTGACAGAGCACAAACCTCTACCTCAAATGCAGTAGAGCTCCTACTTCCTTTAAACTATTTTTCTGTTCTTTGCTTCAGGTTGAAGCCTTTACACTGTGAAACAGGTGAACTTTCTGAATATTTCTTCATAGGAATTCGAAGAAAAATAAACTTCGACATTTTCTCTCCCGTGGAAATCAAACCCACTTGCAATTTGCAACACTCTGGTATTTAATTTTAAAATTTCAATTAATACACTTTTCTGTACTTTTGTTATTCTACCCAGTCTCATGGCATGTCGACATTAATGAGGTTGTAAATTTAATACCATCCCATGCAATAATATTTGAAATATTTTAGCAGCTAAGAGTACTTATTACAAATCTTTTCTTCTTGAAAGTTCCCTTTCTGCTAGTTAACAAACCAGCCTTACATGAGAATATCTGATTTTAATATTTTTGAATGTTTTTTTAAATTATGTTTTAACAACACAAAAAATAATTCCAGTCTAATTTGAATATATTGGAAAATATTTATAATTGGTAAAATGAATATTTCTTTTATCTTCTCTATATCTTCTTCTATACTTTCTGATGATATTTCCCATCAGCACTAAAGAGTTTTTTCCCCCAGTATTGTTTTTTCAAAAAAAATGACAATTTGGAATTATTTTAGCAATAGCGTTATAAGGACACATCAGTATAAATGATATGCATTTTTACTTGTCATATTTTGAAATTAGGTAAAAAATATGAAATAACACCAAGAGGTGCCTTAAAATCCATATTGTATTTCTGTTGGGCTGAGATATCTAAGATTTTTATTTCACTTAAACAGCTTGTGACGATAAACCAGTTTGAATGGGTTTTTTTCCAATCTACCTCTACTTCAAAGCCATAAATATTTGAAAGCAACCGTGTGGCCAGCCTGAAATGCTGAACCATGCTTTCTCTAGTCCCTTAGCAGTAGTAAAAACAAAAATGAAAAATAAAAATGATCCTTTTTCTGGGTGGGATTGTGCTATGCTGAGGAGGAAAAAAAACCATATTCCCTCCAGCAGCTGTACATCATTAAAAATTAAATATGGAAAAAGTTTATTTTCTGATGTGTGTTTTTAGCCCACAGCAGATAGAATACATCAAAGGAGAGAAAATCCTCTTGATCCCTCAAGTGTCTGAGAAAAACATAACATTTTAACAAGAGGCCCAAAACTAGTGAACATTTAAATAGTTTCTTGTAACTTTTAATGGCCCCTGGTGCATTACCAGCCGAAAAAAATTCCATCATGATTTCCACAGACTTGCTCTTGAACTTCGTTAGATACTTAATTGCTCTATCACTTGACCTTGCCACATCTTTAAAGCATTAATTGTACCAGTTGCACATGGCATTCAGTAGTAAATATCTTTGGGACTGTCAAAGTGCATATGCTATAAAACATCGACAATTTCTTGCCTTTTTTTTTTTTTTTCTTCAGCTGTCTATTGATTTCAATTTCCCTGGCAAAGGTTTTATTTTCCTCTTAAGGAAAAATCCTGAATTATTCAGATGACTACTCCCAAGGGACTTACTTAATCCACTGAATGAAACACAAATTGTCGTGATTCTGAAACAAATAAACTATTAGGCGGTACAAGTTCTGTTCTTTAAGAGGTTCTAAGACAGGATTTTACATGCACAAGTGAAGGGAAGAGACTTCAGCTGACTTTGTGCTGGCCTTATACTGACATATGGAGCTAATAATGCTCTCCAAACATTTTCAATCCTCAACACCTATCAGTAAAATATTTGCCAGCACACCTCCCCCAAATATGTGTATCATTTATAAATGACACATTTTTACTACCATACTAATAAATTGTGGACATTATAAAACATACATGGAAAAGGAGATAGAGATTAAACCATATGTCTCCACCTGCCCTATCCAGCATCAATGCCAGGGCTTACAAGATATGGATTGTTCAGGAGAACTTCAGTGTTTCCAGAGCTCTTCACACACACCAGTTTCAATCCCAAAGGACCCAACGGATCCCGTTTTCAAATTCATGGTGGAACTTTTGCTCTAAGGACATTCAGGCATTGTTAAAAATTCCATAATGCTCAAAAGCCTTTGTAATCAGTCATATATGGATTCAAAGGAGGGAAACCTTGTACACCCAGAGGATTCCCTGTCTAAATGTGAATCACTATTTAAGTAGTCAACCAACTGAAAATGTGTAACTGATCAGCTGGATCTTATCCTGAACTTTTGCTCCTCCAAAATTTGCTAAGAAGGGGCTCTCCAGACTTTCCAGGACCTTAGCAAAATAATCCAGCTCTTTCTTCATTGGGAAGCCAGGAAATAGCCACCTGCCAATGGTTCTTCCATCTGTGCCAATCCCCCATCTCAGCATGGCTAAAAATGATGTTTTTTCCTGATCAGAAACTGTCTGATTTCATCAGCTTTAAAGCGTGAGCTTCAAAGTCAACAGAATAAGATGTCAAATCATCAAAAATTGTGAGTTACAGTAATGAAAAAGGCTTCATAAAGAAAACTGCAAACCAATCCCTCTCTTACAGAAGCATTCCATCTGCAGACAGCATGGTGAGAGAACATAATTTGTGTGGTACAGTTTTTACAGCACAGATTCTAAAAATACAGCCAAAAATCTAAAGGAAGCCAATGCAAATCACACAATTAGTGAGCCTATAGGAACAGGGAATTGGCTCAAAATCCCAATCTCCATTCATGTAATGTTAATGGGGGCAGCTCCCAGTTACACCATCTCAAAATCTGCTGTTGTAACAGGAAAAGTTTGTTTAGCTTGGAATATTCTTTAAAAATAATGGTAGGAGAACAGGTGCACTTGAGAGACTTGATTCGCTCTGAGATAGTTCTTGTTCTCTTCATAAAGGTATAGGCAAAGACTATAAAATCCATGTCCCCTCTTGTTTATATGAGTAACACCCCGTTTATCAACAATATTTGCCTTCTGACCAGTGAACACACATTTTCCTTTCCCATCTAGAGCCCCATTCCAGTCCAATTCAAAGTCACAAGGCAAATATGAGATTGCCTGTATTTACTTGCCAAACATCTTATTGGCATTTCTACTGCCAAAGAGTTCCCTATTATTTTCCATCTCAAGGCTGAGGTCGAGCACAAGCAGCAGTGATCCGGTTACTGAGAAAACTTCCTTGCATTACGGAGAGGTTTTAAAACATTTAAAGGTAACAACTCAAATATATTCGTGACAGTAAAGTCTTTACAAGGCAGATGATGTGCTGCAATAAAACTGTGGCATTAATTTCCACACGCCAAGGCAGTTTGCACCCACCTTTCACCAAAGTGTGTTTGTCCGTGGGGGATGAGCGAGCGAGAACCCGGAGCTTTGGCCAGATTTTGTCAATCCGCTCCTGCTCAATCTGGAGGGGGAAACACAGGAAAAAACAAACACAAAACCAAAACGAAACAATTAACCCGTGATTAGCAAAATGCATAATATATTTGTGTCCGTGTATCTGACAATTCACTACTCAGACTTCCAACTTTTCTTCAAAAGCACAGGGAAATTACAACAGTCATCAAGGTCAAAAAAGGCAGTTTATTATTACCAGAGTTCAGCTGTTGGCTAACACAGGTAAATTTTGCCACAGTATCTAATCAGCCTTTCTTAACATCTTTATGGATAATTCCACATGACTGCAGATAAATGATTGGGGAACTTCTCAAAGCTGATCAAACACGTTTACAAGTTGTTGCTCTACTCTTCATTTTAATCCAAGTTCTTCATTTGGCACCAACGATGGCAAAATTTTCTCTGTGTAGCAACAGGAACAAGGACAAACCTGCTGAATATTTGTAATGCTGTAACATTCCCAGGATTCCATCTAGCAATGCAAGGAGTAAATGACTGTGTCCACCCATTAATGATGGACTCAAAGAGACAGCATAGATTTTACTCTTAGAGCTGACTTCCAATATCCTGTGCGTGAGCTCCATCATTTATGAGGAGTTAAAAATCCTCCGAAGAATAGATTTTTATGCAAATCATTAATGTGAGTACATTAGATAAACTGGAATAAATTAAAGAAATGAGAGGAGCTGGTTCTCAGAACAGACTGCATTTTTAGGAGCAAAATTGCTGTTGAGCCCCTTCTCCTCCTGGTAGTACAGGTAATACAAACCTGCTTTAATGTACTTAGTTTTGATTTCTTGTAGAACCAGTGCTCTGGGTCTAAAATCTGCAGAATCAGGCCAGTACTGAACTGATACTGACACTGCATCAGGAAAAGTAAAGACTGGAATTTCACTGCTGTTTTGAACTGTAAAAGGTTGGGGGTAGAAAGAAGCAGCAATGTTTCCGAGGAGCCTTTACCGATCCGAGGAACGCGCCAGCGGGGGAGAAATATTGCGGCGTTCTGACTGATTGTAATAATACACTCATGGATTTAGAGTCTGAATTACCTCTCCCTTCTCATTTCGGATCCTTCTGTTGAACTCTTTCCCTTCGAGGCAGAGAAAGTCTTCTCCTGGGTGGATGATCCCACACTTTATGGCAATGGCACGGGCTGTGTTGATGTTGTCCCCAGTGACCATGCGGACTGTAATTCCAGCTCGCTGGCACTTCCTTATGGCTTCTGGGACCTGCCAAAGCAAGAAAGCAGGGAAGAAAACTCCTGGATGAGAGAGAAGGTGCCACTCAGGTGTTCCCAACTGGAATATTTTGAGGCTAAGAAGCTCATGAAGCAAAAAGAGAGATCAGACATGTTATGGCTTATTATTGTCACTTGACTCTTGGGGAATTGAGGTTACACCACAGGCAAGGCAAACCTTGTATGAAGAAGCAAAAAAACCCATCTTTTAGATCAGTTTCCTAAAGTTTCTCCTGACTTGAATACAAATGAGTGCTCTGCAGCTTTATTGACCTTCAGCAGCAAAGTGCAGCCCGCTGAGCCAAACACACGTGGAAATATGGATGGACAACACACATATTTCATACAGACAATTATTTGACTTCTGAGCCAGCTTTTCTTTCAATGAGATTATTTTTAAAGTTATTGTGATTTAGCACTATTGCACTAATTTATGCTTATCAACAGGTGAAATTTCTACACATAGGGGTTTAAAATCACATCCCTATTTTATGTATTTCAGAACCTTAAAAGTGAAACATGACTTTAGTTCTGCTCATTTCTGAATGAGATTAACTTTTCCTGCTGCACAGTGAGACAGTATCCAGTGTGGAACAGGGTCTGTGAGATTAATACAGAAGCTGTATAATGACTTGGCATCACATGCAGCTTATTTTTTAAAAAGAGAAAGATTTTTATAATTAAAAGGTACAAGAGCTGGGAGATTAATTCCTAGTATTTAAATAAAACTCTTTTAATACAGCTATTTGGGTATATGAAGCCAACAGAAAAGCTCCATGTCTATAGCTCAATTTCAGATGGGGGGAAAAAAACATCCATTCCCTTAAACTATATCATAATTCATGATCATGTATAAATTAATATCACTAACCAACTAATTCTGTTACAGGATAGGATATTTTTACATTATTATGAAAGCGTTATTTCTTCCAGACAAAAATAGCAATATTATTTGATGGGGAAGAATATGAAACGTGTTTAACACATGAAGAACAGCCTAAATAAGTATGTCCAACACATCACCACTTCTCTAGATTTCATTTTTACCTTAGAAGAGTCTAAGGACTCATCATGATGACTGAAGCCCTTCACAGAGCTACAGGAAAATGAACTGTTTTAGTACAGAAGACAGCAAAGGACAGATGAATATATAAATATATATATATTTATATATATATTTTTTTATGTGTGTGTATATATATAAATAAATATTTTTTAAAAACTATTTTAGAAAGGGTAATAAAATGGACGTTACTGGCTACAATATGAAAGCCTGTCTATATTCTGCTGCCAGTTCAGTGCACCTTGCTGATCATAACCTCCATCATAGATATTAAGCATATTGCAGAACTCAATGCCGATTAGAGTGGATTAATCTGATATATTGGTGTAAAAAAATGTTAAGAAAAGGAGACACCATCAACAACCTTACACTGCTAATTCTGTGCATTTCTAGATAATTTAATTTCCTCTGTGGCCACAAGGAAGTGACACTGCTGAGGGCAGGAAACTGCATTTATGTGACAAGCCTTGCTCTGAGCCAGAGTGGCAAATTCTGCTCTCCTAAGGATTTCCTGGGGCCACAAAAGCTGAATATCTCAGGCTGAAATTGTTCACCCTTAAACCATACCAGAGATAATGGTTATTCTAATCAGTAGGAATAATTTCACAGCATGTTTCTGCATATTTATTACAGGCAGTTGTGAAGCTTCTATTTTCCAAAATGCCTCTCTAAACCAACACCTAATTGAGGACCATAATAGTACTTTTCCCATGATTACGAGGAAAATCGCCCCACTCTCAGAATGTGTCCCCAGAACGTGCTGTTTGCAGAATGACTCTGTCGATACAAATTACAGAACCAAGGGAAGAATTCAGGGACAGAGTTTTATCTTCCAGTTCCCTCATCTCTCACTGAGAATATTCTTCCCACAAGTTGTACCCTGGAAGCATTATTTGGACCTCAAGCCCTTTAATATTACGAAAAAGATTTCTAGACAGGAATGTACAATCAGATTAAATCTATTACTTAAGCAAATGACTCCTGATCTACCCAGTTTCCACATTAATAATCCTGACTATATCCCATTTGTCAATTTGAAACACCCTTAGTATCCACTTTAACTGTGGTGACCCTCATGCATAGGCCATGACAGATTTAGATGACTATCTGGAAAACCAGAACAGTGTATGAACCATGAAGGAGAAAAATAAATTACAGTGCAAACAGAAAAAAACGGTCTATTCCCACAAAGTGCCAGTCCTATTAAACAAGGTCATGGGAGGACAGGCCAGTTTCAAATATATCTCAAACTCGCATATAACTGGAGAAATCATTCTGTCTTCCTCTTTTGTTGTTTTCTGGACAGCTGGTGGGTGGTATCTGTGTACAGTAATTACAGTTAAAATATTGTTCATAGTTTTTAGGGAGAAAGAGTGTTGGCAGACAGAGTGGGCAGTGGAAGCAGATATTTTCCATCAGTTTTGCAGAGCTTAAGTACACATTGTACAATATCTTGGTTTATTTTCTCTCTGCAAAGAAAAACTTCCTATGCATGCATGCATGCATAAAGTATCCACTGCAGGAAGATCTTTCTGAATCAGGTGACAAATAAATGGCAGAATTTGGAAGTGATTTACATTCATCTCCCAGAAATAACAGACTGTGGGTGTTCATTGGCAAATCAGTGCAAGGCAGTTCAGACTCATTAAAATCAAGCCAGAAAGGCTGTCAGAATCAACAGAGGATCTCTGCAGGAACAAGACATCGCTTTATTTGTTCTCTTCTTGTATATTTATCAAAGAAAAATTAAAAAAAAACCCCACGCACAGAGTATACAAATATCAAGCAAGTAGTGCTTGATAAATCCAGCTGCTACTAACAAATAAACTGGTGTGTGGATTAACCTGGGAATAAGGCAAAAGCCACAGGTGTCCGTGGCTGGCATTCCAGACAAAAGCTGGACATCATTGTTGAAGAATTCATGCAAATGGTTTCTTTTAATGCATGGAAGGAGATGTGAGTGCAAGAAAGCTCCCAGCAACACCACGAGAACAGATGCGGCACCGCCATCCCTGAAGCCGTGGCAGCAGGACCCCACCGACCCCACAGGGATTCCCAAGGGGAAACATTCCATGGATGCACAGGAGCCCTGTACCACAGCAGCTCTGCACGCACCGTTATCCATGTGTGAACTCCCACAACCACCTTACGGAAAAGGAACAACCGAGCCTTCCCCAGGAAACACGGGAATGTAACGTAAGTGAAACCGAAGGCTGGCAGCACACTGAGATTGGATTGTTTCATTGGAGTTACCCAATCTATCACTTCTGTCAGAATAAATTCTGATATCCATGAATACTGAGAACATCAATAAAACCGTGATTGGGATAGTATTTCTAATTTTCGTGTTGGTTTTTTGTGGGTTTTTTTTTGCCATACAGAAAGCACTTTGAAAATTCAGACACTCCAGTGGTGACTCTATTAATGATTGGGCTTAATTCTGGCAAAATATTGATATTCCTTATAGTTGCTCAACATCTTCATATTTGCATTAACAATGGTGGTTTCATATATGTATATTATGATATCCCAACCAAGCCAGACATTCCATATCTAGCCAGGTTTTCTGAAAGTTATAGTTGTGTTCTGGCTCTGGGGTTTTTTTGGTTCATTTCTCTTTCCTATGGTACAGCTACTGCTTTTTACTAATGTGTGGAGCAGTAATAGCAGTAATAATTTAAACATCATTTTAGATGCAATTATTTAAACATTGTGTTAGATGTTCCCATGATGCTGCTATCACTTTGAAACACTCAAAAGGGACAAGGTGGGGAAAAAACTTGAAACAAAATACAAAGTCCCCAAAACCCAGATGGGGTTGGTAAAATTCTGAAATTCTAAATAATTGATTGTGTGTCTTGCAATGAAGTAAGAAGTCTTACTGCATACTCTGGTGTTAAACTACAAGAAATTCAATACATTATTCAAATATTTCTTTAGAAATAAGATGTTTTCCTGCCTTCACCTCCTTTGATTCTTTACATAGCAGTCAGATTTGACCTCTTATTTTTAGCAGCGTTATTCACTTTTACCTCAAGCTCCAAAGAAATGATTCCCTGCGAGATGAGAGCAGTTCTCTTACAAAACACACTCATAATAATCACATGAAAGGATAGTTTGCAGCTATTTTCAATAATAACTGCAAATCCCACTGCTACACAATCCCTCAGTCTGTCACACCACACGTCACCACACTCAAAGCTGTTTTCTAACGTGTATCGTGGACTGATTTTGGAGGGATAGAGGCCTCATTGACAGTTCCAGTGGTCACTGATGAAATCTTCCTAGTTATATATATATTTATGAGCTAAAGCATTAAAGGAACATTGCAGTCATGACTTCTTGAGGATGTTTTTAAACATTTTTCAAGACTTGCAATGTCAGGCATAGGGACAGATGGATTAGCAGCAAAAGACCATCTGATGACAGATAACGTGAGTGCTGTTTATCTGGTGTTAGTGGAGATAAGGAGTTTATCATACAGTTTTCACCTAAGCAAGGTTTATTTTATATTATAACCTTGATATTGAAAAAAAAAAAACCCAGCAAGGTTCATTACCAGGTAAAGAACAGTTATGTTGGTACCTGTAGTTAGTTTCCAAAGTTACAGTTCTTACAAGTTTGTAAAAACCTACTTTATTAAAGAACTCAGGGAAACAAGTCAGAAAAATCTATACTTTTCATGTTTTAGTAAAAGAAATAAAACCCTAATATGTCTAGAACTTCCACCAATTCCCAGTGAATCAAATACCAAAATTTAGATGCGGTTAAAAAAGATTCAGCAAAAATGTAAAATGAGACAGAAGAATCAAAAAAGACAATGATGGGCAACAAACCACTTTTTGTGCAGCATCAGAACCCACAAAAAAAATCTGAGTTATCTTTCAATGACCTCACTCCAAAGCACACCACAGCCACTAATCAGGTGCTGAAGTCACAGCAGGATCAGAACAAAGAGAATGGAAACACCTGGATTGTACACTCAACACTTCAACTCTGGGATTTACCTCCTGTCACTGCTTCTAAACTCTAAAATTGAATTAATTCTCCACTGCCACCATTAATTATCAAACACCATATATTTATATAGGTCAGAACAGTTTCTACCTCCTGTTCTACCCTTGGTATTACGGAGTAATATAATTTACAAGTGTAGTAGCAGGTATATGCTTCCACTGTGAACACCTAACACTGATTTTCTCAGTTGAGTTGAAATTTTAGTCATATTTATAGAAGCCATTTAAGTACAGTACCCGTGAAACCTCCAGCCTTTCCATGGCAGCCTTTCCTTGTCCAAATATATTAAAAGTAAGTTTTTCTCAGTAGTCGCCAGGTACAACTTCAGGACCATTAGTAAAGTGGCAGCTGTTACAGTAAACCACAACACTCCAATTTCTGCAGAAAAAGAGCGTGTTGCCATTATAGTCATGGTAATTATAATCACTGCACATCTCCTCTGCTTGCAGAGTTGCACATCACTGAAGTACTACAAGGAAAATCCTTTAGTGTGTGGGAGCATATTAAAACTTTCTGCTGTCCTCCTGCATACTACTCCTCGACAGAAGGTTAAATCGTCTCAATCCTGTAGTTCAAAAAGACCTGTATTTCTTTATTTAAATATCTGTTGATTGACAGTTGATTTTCATCGGGTTAATTATCTGGCCTTTTATCAAGTAAAGCCTATTTTATTTCTAAAGCTCCCTTTCATCTTCTTTGGCAGAACTAATTTAAAAGAACAAGATGAAACCTGTAAGAAACCTGTAACTCGATTTATGCTCAGCTCTCTGAGAAATGCTTTACAACACAAGAATTTGATATACCTCTGGCCTTACTGGGTCTTCAATGCCAACAACACAAATGCAAGTCAGGTCAGATAAGATGTCATTTTCATTGTCCCAGTCGGGCTCTGGGCTGCTGGAAAAGTCTCGGAAAGCCACACAGATGGTTCTCAGTCCGTCACAGGCCATGGGTTCAATGACTTTCTTCACCATTTCGTCCCTGTCGCGTGGTCTGAAGATTCGAGGTTCTCCAGCTGCATTGAGGATCCGGGAACATCTGTTTTGTTTAAGGAAAAAAAAAAAGATTGAAGGGGTATTTGCATGAATACTGAAAAGTATTTTCCTGTATCAGCTCATTTTGGTAGGCGCTAATCTGCAGGCGAGTTTTAAGTTTCTAGTGGAAATTTCTAGAAGATTCACTACTGAAATATCAGAGAGGATTTGTTTGTAACTTGTTACAGAGAAACCGAGTGCCCTTCATCCATTATTCCCTCAATACCCCTGTAATTAATGGACTTTAAACTCATACTGAAATTGAAAAATATTTATTTTCCAAAGGGGTTAAATGTAAAAAATCCATTTGTAAACTACTGAATTAGACCCAATTTTTTGGCAGCCAATGATAAAAGCAGGCCAATTTCGCAAGAGTGAGCACTTAAAAAAAAAAAAATTGGAAAAGAACATTAACACCTTACACTACTAAAGTGTGTCATATTGCTGGTGTAAGTAGTAAATTCCAAATCCGAAAATTCCCACTTATCAATGTCAGAGTGTTTGCCATTTTGGAAAAACAAGGCAACTAATCCACTGAACTTACTTCTTGAGGACAATTTCAGAGGCTCCTTTGCTGTACATTCGGAAACTGCCATCTGGCATTTTAATAACTGTGCTCATCGACTTCCTTACAGAGTTGAAGGTGTAAACTTTATAGAGCTTCTCCTCAGGGATGAGGCTCCGAACAGGCTCATAATCCTGCTTCAAATCCAGGACAAATCCCAAGAGGCCACACTCTGTCTTATTGCCCACCTGGCGAGGCAGCCCACCCTCTTTTTCTGGTGGCTGAAGAGAAGAAAAGAATTAGACATTGATTTCTCTAATAAAGCAGAAGACAACTAATGAAGCTACAGTGTAGAGTTTTTTAAGATCTGAAACTGTGCAACCACACATCTTCTAGTTTTTAAAAGCAGAGGAAAAAATCCACAGAGCTCTAACAGACTTGAAGCATCTCTGCTCACAATGAGTAACATTTCATTGGTCTCCTGCATTTCTTTTCTTCTAACTTAGTCATTGGCAGCTCAATGGCTTGTGATGGTCAGGCAATACATCATTAAAAATGCATTGACTTTCTTCAGGCTCAAAACCAATTAATTCAACTTGTTGCAAACTGAGGATTTCCTTTTCTCCCTTGCTTAAAATGACATTGGTTTGCTGATTTTCATGGTTATAATAGTAAGTTCTGTCCTTTCTTTCCTACCAGGCATCTTTATGTAAAAATAAATGTGCGTCCAATCATAACAGTAAAGAGTAGGTCTACATCTAGAAGTACCCGTTTTTAGAATTACCACATTTAGTGTGCTGCTTCAGACAAGAAATGTTTTGTGTTAGAAAAAAACCCGAGTACTATAAACACTGTGCAACTCCTGATAACTCCCAGTCCTTCTAGCACAAGGAAGGCTTTACCTTCACATCCAAAGTACAAACAAACATTTCATGTACAAACTTTCTTGGAAGAATAGTACACCCCAAACCAAACGTTCCTGTGTTGTCAAGACTCCAGATTGACTTCAAGTGCCCAGGGTGTGAACTGTAGACTGTTGATAACCTAAATTTTGTTATGCTCCCTAGAATTAGGAAAGTGTTCCTTATGCTTAAGGGTTAAAATTTTTTCTACAGGAACCAAAACAAGAAGTCATTTCAGAGCTTTAATTTGCACTGAAAACAGATTTGGATTGGACTCAAGACAAGACTGTAAGCATCATTTTCAGTGAGAGTTAAACATTTACCTCACATTTTGCTGGACTATACTCAGAATCCATGTTTAGTTTCACTGTAGACTTTAAAATCCAGTTTACATCAGAAATGGGATTCCTGAGTAAATGGAATCCCCTACGTCATCCCTCAGTGGGATGAGGGCTCGTGTAGGGAATGATTAAAGTTGTGAATCAGTAATTCTGCTGAGATTTGGATTCTTCCTACAAGTATGGCCACAAAGAGGGAAAAGGGGACCTTTTAAGTAAGCATTAGTGTGTAAGTGTTCCAGATAACCACCGACTGCAGCTGGCTTGAAGAATGAAGGTCAGGCAGACAATAGTACACTGCTCTAGAACTAAAGTAAGCAAATAAACGTGAATTTTTCCATATGAACCATCTCTCTATCACCAGGGGAACATGTACCTGGTGACAGATTAATGTCATCTCTTTTTATACAGAATAACCCAAAAATCTTTGTCTCAAAGAGATTTATCCTTCCAAAAAGGATTGTAACATATTTCTTCTCTATGAACCATCATTTTTACTGAGTTATATGGGCCACACAGGTATTGCAGTGGCATTTGGGTGTTACTCCAGGGTCAATGTAAAATACCAGCTTGCAGTAAAAATGACAATATGATATATTAGTTTTATTATCTGTTATAACAACTTGTCCCGATATAATCTCATTATATTGTGATGTAACTTCCCAGTGGATTTTCAAATTCACTGGAGAATCCCTAACTCAAAATGCAAGTGCTTGTAGTATCTGAAAGGAGTTTTGTTCAGTGGATATGAAACTCTCAGTTAGGAGTCAAAAAATACTCTTTAAAATACAGCTTTGTTTCAATACATAAGGTTCATTTTCACGGCATTGCAGCCACACAGTTCCTGAAACGTGCCAAGGACTTCAGCTTTCTCAAAGGAACAGTCATCAACTTCCCTGCCTGGGTGGAAATGCTGGGAAAGATTAATTCCTCTGCCCATATCATATCCAAATTTTTCCATTTTAGATCTAAATTCTCAGTTATGTTTTGCTTGTCTCTGCCAGTGAAGTCGGTGAATCTCGAAAATGCCTTAAATGTGAATGTGACCAGGCCACTGGAACATCCATGGAAACCAATGAAAGCCATACAATCCTAGACAATAATTAATTTATAGATGTGATTTCGTCAGGCCCTGACGTGAATGGGCATCAAGAAAACAAAAATCTGCCCACATTTCACAACATAAAAAACTGAAAATCAGAGCCCTTCCAAAATCATTTTTTATTTCAGCAAAAAGTGGATCACACTCTCCTGTTCTTACTGCGGCCTAAAAATAGATTTCTTTTAGGGAACATATTTTGAGTGCAAATACGTAAGCAGGGGGGGGGAAAAAACACCAGTGAAAAGAAAAGGAACAGACATTTCGGAAAGGTTTCAAAACCTAACAAGTGGCCACCTCCCTCCAGAGCAGCTGCTGCCTCCATATTCTTTGTACATCACATTATAATAAAGCATATGGTGGTGAGAGCTGGCAAACAGCACTTCCTTCCCTGCACTGTTTCAGCTCAAAATCTATATGCCAGACCCAGCCTCCTTGCAGATTGTTCTTGACAATCCTTTGCAGAAGCTGCTGGTTTGGAGACTTCCTGCTGGGCCGGGTCTAAATTTATTTCTCGCTGAGTTCCGTTTGTGGCACCTGGAAAACAATTCCGAGGGCAGCCCAAAGGGTTTGTTTTGAATAGTTAAGTAGGAACGGCTTCATTGACGCCTCAGAGGATGAAAACCCTTTGAGGACAGAGGAGGAAAAGCCTTTGAACTCAGCTTTGTCAATGAGAGCTCCGTGAAGGACCTCCTTCAAGGCACAAATGGGCTACAAATTCTACCATCTTCTACCATGATCCAGACACTGATCCAGTGTCTTCCTCCAAACATGATTTTCCACTGCTCCTTGCAAACTTCTTTTTTCAAATGTTTCCTCCAAGCCTTTTGCATTATTCAACATTTCAATTGTGAGCAAACACTTGCGTGTGAAAGAAACCACGGACAGATGTTCAAATAAGAGCTGTTACAACCACCAGATCAAAATAGGTTTTTAGGTCAAAGTACAGCTGTGTTACTAATGGCTTAAAAATACCAACCCAAAGCCAGTATTGACCTGATGGTGAATTTGGATTACAAAGGGAGTTTTCAGAATTGTTTCACTGAAAAATAATTGGCTAATAAATGAGTTTTAAGAAGGAAGAAAGATAAAACTGTGGGTGTAATTTATAGAGTGCTTCAATATTTGAAATTATAGTGCTTTCATTTTTACCATAACACTTCTAAACCTCATTTTTCTCATTGCCCTCTCTAATGTGGAGAGGACTTTGCCAGAAGATCTGAGTAGTCTTAGTCTTTCCAAATTAAAATGTTAGGATTTCAAATATTTTCTCAAGTCTTAATTTGTTTTTTTTTGTAATTCTTCATGTTCTACGGATTGAACCACTCCTTTAGAATAATGATGGTTGTAAATATACCAATTTATTGAGATAAAAAATGAGCTTTGCTAAAGTATTATACCCGTATTAAGTGTTCTATTAGAACTCAGAATCACAACAGACAGATAGAGGAAAAAAATTTTTCAAAATTAAATTGCAAAAGATTTCCCACCCCATAATCTATCTATTCAAACAAAAGAGAAAATGGAATTAAATGTATATTTAAACATGATGTATATAAAATGAAAAATAACAAGAGGGATGAATGCTGTTCAAACCATGTGACGTTTTTAATTCTTAACACTGTAAAAAGAACTACTAAAAAACTGTGATATTATCAAATTCAGAGATATTCCCTCATTACATAATTTGAACCAATGGTTTAATGTAAGACATCTAAAGCAAGATAAAAACATGCAGCATTTGTGATCAAATGTTTCAGCTTTTTGTAGATACAGGTTTCCTCAACTGACTTCAAGGTCAACCAAGACAGGTTTAAAAATGACTGTTCATTTTAAAGAAAAACTTCAGAATTAAAGGAGTTCTTTTTAGCCAAGGATTAAGAAAACTTTGCTTGGCTAAATAAAGTTTCCCATTACAAAATGGGAAATTGCTTCAAAAGATGTGTTGGTAATAAGAACACAGTAATTCCAGCCATCAGCTGGTCTAGTTTTATTTAGGATTTCCCTGGGATTCTGGTGCCAGAGAAATGGTTTAACCCCGGCTGGGAAATAAGTATCATGCAGTTTCTTGTTCACTACCCCTTCCCCCTCTGGTGGGATGGGGAGGAAAATCAGAAAAAGGCAAAAGCCATGGATTTGATAAGAACAGTTTCACTACAAACAGCTGCGCCCCGTTAAAATGCCATGAATTTACTCCCATAAAGTCTCCAGGAATAAAAATTAATCTGCGCAGATTTTGGTCTTTGCAACCCTTGAGGACAGACCTTAAATAATATTTTTGACTTGACTGATGAGGAAGATCACAATTTGTCCTCAGACTGGTCGGAATTTTGAGTGTTTTCACTGATTAAGAAGTTGCCTCTGGTTTATACAGAGCACAGAGAGGAACTTTCTGTCTGACAACATACGTGCTATTTCACAGCTCAGAATCATCACCGTAAAGTACAGTGCTGTCGAAATTCAGTGAAACTAAAGTCAAGAGTCACTTTGAATTGGGGTCAGCATAAGGGATTGAAAAGAACAGTTAACAACTTGGAGCTGGTTGTGTAATCACTTTGGCACCAGAAGACTCTGGTGCGTGACTTCTCACACTGTCCTGAGCTCACTCACTGCACTTAAAGCCCAACATTTAAAAGTTTAAAGGTTTGATGGTTTTTCTTGTTCTTTTGCACACCACTAAGTAGACTGATGTAGGTATTGCTATTCACTTTTATGTCTGTTCATCAGAAAGTAAATTTATCTCCCAAATTACTAAATTTTACTAAACTTGCCTTCAAAGGATTAAAAGTATGTATACATTTTACTGATACAGGTCTCTTCCTTTACTTCATTTCAATTTCAAGCAAAGGACTTCAGTTCCAAAGAGCTAGAAGTCCACCTCCCTTAAGGATAGCGAGCTGCTAAATTCCTGACTTTGACCAGTTTGCACCACTTTTGGAGGGTCCAATGATTGCACATTCATAATTACAATTACAAAATATTGTACAAACCTTTGGAATTTGCCTCTAAACCAGACAACAAAAATTGTCTGGGAACCCTTTGACAGGTGCTGTACATGCTGTGGTAACCAAGACTGGACATATTTTCTAAATATAATAGGATTTGTTTCACATGGTATATAATGGTCCTACACATTGCTGCACAGAAGGCAGAAAAATATTGTAGGGTGGCATGTGATATGTTTTTGGAAATGCTAATACAGCTCAGCTAAAATAAAACATTATAGGCTTTGATTGTGAAGAGCTTCTTGCAGAGAAGAGACTCGTCAGGGGAAAAAAAACCAAAAAAAACAACATTCACCTCTAATGGTGCCACGTATTTTCAGACAGGTGGAATTAAATAGAAGGCAATGGCAAAAGGAAAAGTGGGTTTAGTTAATTCCCCCTGTATTATCAAGTCTTTTCCTTTTCTAAATATATATATATATAAATAT
>VXAY01002814.1:2324674-2367432 GCA_013399855.1 Oxyruncus cristatus | reverse complement strand
CCGCAGGTTGCCTCCCCGCCGCCGCCCCGCAGGAGACTCGGGGGTGACGCTCGCCGCTGTGCCCGGCGCCTGGAGAGGGAGTGCGGCCGTGCCGGCCGTGGTAGCACCCCACCATGCCGAGGTCCTTCCTAGTGAAGAGCAAGAAAGCGCACAGCTACCACCAGCCCCGCTCCGCCGACGAGGACTACAGTCTGCGGCTGGAGACGGTGCTAGCCCAGATCTGTGCAGGTAGGTGTCCTCGGTCGCAGCCTCGCTCGTACACAGCCCACCCGCCCCGCATCGCCCCGCATCACCCCGCTGCTCCCAGCACCGGGCGGTCGCTGTGGAGCCCCCGCGGGGCGCCGAAGGGACTGATGCGGGGCTTTAGCGCGTCCGACATCAAACATTGGTGGGAGCGGGGCGGTGGCAGGCTCCCACCATGGACCCGCACTGATAAGCCCCCTCGCCCTCTTTACCCTGCAGACAGCAAGATCCCCGAGGACACGGAGCTGTGCCGCACTGCCCCGCCCGATCTGGAGACTTCCCAGGGGCGCTTCTCCCCGGAATCCCACCTTACGGAGGCTGCCGATGGCACCTCCGAGTCAGTGCCCAGCTGCGAGGGCAGCGTCTGTGACAGGGTGTCCGAGTTCGAGGATTTCTGGAGACCTCCCTCGCCCTCCGTCTCGCCAGGTAGGACCGGGGCGAGCATCTCTCAGTGGGGGTCCGGGCTGCGTGTCAGTGTCCGTGCTGTGGGACGGTGGAGCTGGTCGCCGCCGCCGAAAACGAGTATAAGGGCTTTGCCTGTCCCTTTTTTATTATTTTCTTCCCCACCCCCAGATTTGCCAGAATCTGTTCCTACCACTCGTTTTCGGCTTACGTCTTTCGAGTTGTTTTCCCAGCCCGTGTCCCTCTGCTCCCTCACCAGGCTGTAGAAAAGTTGTCATGACATCGGGTGTTGATTTTTTTGTTTGTGATTAATTGTTAAAAGCAAGTCGGTTATGTTTTCCCGGCGTTTTCCTACAGGGTCCAGCCTACACGGAGTTTATAAATAGTTTTTTAAGACAATACAAATTTCTACTAGGTAATCTATATACCTGTAGTAAACGGCGTTGATTTGGTGTTTTGTACTACCTCCTAGACGTCTTCCCTAACACACTTTCAGGTTATTTCTTGCCTCTTGCCTATAAAAAGGATCTGTCTCTCTCTCTTCCCACCCCGCTCTCTTTTGTTGGTTTTTTTTGGGGGGGGTTGGGTTTTGTTTGTTTGTTTTTCTTTTCTATAAAGGCGTTTGTATAAAACAGAGGAAAATAATGACGGTCAGATTTAAACACCCCAAATCCAGGAAACTTACACTTATGGCTGCAGTGCCTGTCTCTAGCTCCTTCGTCCTGCCTTTGATGTGGTTGGAGCAGTGGGAGATGCTGTCCCCAGCCTGGCGCAAATAGTTATCTCATTTAAAAATACGGTGGTGTCATTTTATAACAAAAATATGTATGTATATAAGACCATTTTTTATTACCTCGATTAAAAAGTGACAGCTGGAAAAAAAAACAATTTCAGCCTCGATGAAGGAGAGATTGTGTCAGGTTT
Organism: Oxyruncus cristatus; assembly: GCA_013399855.1. NCBI lineage: Eukaryota > Metazoa > Chordata > Aves > Passeriformes > Cotingidae > Oxyruncus > Oxyruncus cristatus. Next base: position 2,365,863 of record VXAY01002814.1, on the reverse strand, counting down.
ACCGAGTGACAGCAGACAACAGCAAACGAATACTTAGTCCTGGTTCGCCACCGGATTTTCCTACCTTGTCTTTCTAGTGTCCTTGCATATCAGTGGCTGATTGTAATGATGGAGGTTTGCATTTTTAAAGCCTCATCTTCTTTTAAAAGTCCTAAACGCCTTTGAAGGACCATTCAAAATGCTGCCCAGCATCATCACAGCCAGGCACAGGACAGTTTCAGGCTGTGCAAATGACAGACCAGACCAAATGCAGCAGTGCAGCAGTCTCTCCTCTGATAATACTTCTGCACAAAGTGTAGCAATGTGGGTAATTTTTGTTCTAATGAATTTGTCCTGCTCCTCCTTTCCCAAATAACTGCAATTTCTGCCCAGGAAACAGACCGTTTCCACGAGGTGTATAAAGACAAGTGTATAATGGAGCAGGTATTTAGCAGGGCTACTCTGCCTTTTCTTCTTCACCATTCATTTCTCTCACTGTGGGATTCATTACCTCCCAGCCAATCATCCAGCTATCCAGGGAAAACAACTTTGCAAAATACAGGTGACATCCCTAGATCAAGATTTTTTGAGTTGTAGGGGGGGTGCAATTCTGGGATTGTCTGATCCCATTCATAGGAGGACCGGGAAGGTAAGGAACTCCCAGGTAGCATAGGAGCTTTATTAAATGAATCTCAGTGCATTGAGAGAGGTGCTGTTATGTTAATGATAAAGGCAGTGGCAGCAGGATTAGATAGTTGGGTTTCCGCCCACAGCTCCCCCCAAAGCCCTCTGCCTTCCAGCGGCTTTGTCAGATTCAGTGCAAAGCTGGAATTTCTGTGTAGGTCACTTCTGTAAGATGCCCTGGTGAGAGACTGTATTCCTACGATTGTGTTTGGATGGGGCACATTTTTTGTGATTTGCCAGGCAGAGCAGATGAGATATAATGATTCTAAATCATGCTCAGGGCAGTCGTGGTGAGCAGTACGATGACCCCCTTAGCTCATGAATGTAGGTGCAGGTTGCACTTCAATATGCAGTGAAAGCCGTATTTCACTTTTATTTGTTGAGTGGTGTGCTGCTGATCTAGGTGAGCAATACAGCATACGGACACACTACCTTTTAACACTCCAATGCACTGCTGACTTCTTGCCAATACCGTCTAAGGAGACTTTCTGCTGTGCCTTTTGCAGCCGGACTTGTGTATCTTGCATTGGCCTTTTTAGCCACCAACATGCTTGTAGCAAGCGTGGGTAGAGTCCTTCTCAAATCTTCATTCGCGAAGCCCAGCCATGATGATGACACTGTTGACTCCATCAGTGCAAATCACTTTGCTGTCTAACCCCACTTTCTGTGTGTGTATCTTATCACACACGTTTGCACATACAGAAGGTGCATGGGAGCTCAGTGCAGCAGTGTATTACTAAGTCCTGATGAGCCTGTTGATGCTCCAGTCTTGAAAAGAGACTTGTACTGGGTATATTGTGCAGAGAGTGTGGTGTTTTGTGCTGTGTTTAAGAGGACACTTGAATCTTTCTTTGCTGTGCATATCGACCATTTAAGGCTGAGTTTATCTTGCCTTCAAAAAAGAGCATTGATTTTTTTTTTATTTCTCCCAGATGTAGGCTATATAAAGGCTGCACAGAATTTCTAGGAAAATAAGGGAGAACCTTTCTCTCCCTCCCTGCTCCCCCCTAGATGCTGTGGAGTGGAGGAGAGGCAGACACAGAAGTGCCCTGCAGTGTGGCAGAGCAGAGTTTGGAGGTTGATTTTACACTGGGAATGGGCTAAACCATGACAACTGGGTACAGGGCTTGGATGGCTTGAGTATAACATGGGCGACTCCCCTGCCCTTGTGCTTGAGAGGGCTCCAAAGCATGAGAGATGATGGAAGGAACATTGCACGCAAACTGATCTGTGGTGCAACGTTCACCGTGTACTGTATCGCCAATTCCAAGGGCTTGAAAATCAGGTCAGCCTTCCCTCTCCTCTCACTCAATGAACTGGCTTAGAAATGAAGATTGTAGGTAATAACTTATGGCTACTTGGTTCTAGGGTTGAAAAATGGAGGGTTTATGTTTTCATACTTTGCTTTAATGTTTGGGCTAGAAGTCGGCTTTAAGAAGGGGGAAAAAAGGTTAAAACAAGAACAAGCAAACAAAAGAAAAGCTGAAGGCCTGATGAACTCATGTAGTTTTAAGAGCTGGGACTTTAAGATGGTTTTGAATTTTGTGATAAAATCGTGAGAGATGGCAACACTGAAACTGGTTGCAAAGATACAAGATAGGTGATGTGACACTGACCACAACTTTGCAGTCAGTGCAGAACAGGAAAAATCATGCTCAGCACCATGTCAGCTAATTTGATTTCATTACTCTGTTCAGATGTCCCAGTTGGTATGTGTGCATATATATCCAACCAAAAAACGCTAATTTCAGTGGAAGAATTTGAGACTGTTAACATCTGAAATTACGTAAAAGATAGGAAACAGTCATGTCGTTGGAAGCTCAATTTTCACCTCATTTCCCACTCCCTTCTGTAGTCTCTCAGTGACCATTTGCCTATCCAAAGGGATAGCTTAAGACATCATGCCTTCCTTCCCCAGTCCACCCCTGGTTATGTTTTTTTTGCCAAAGGTTGAGAAGGCTATGGGAGCTGTGAAGCTGACAGGAGGGAGAAAAAGTAGGAGAACAATTGTGGGTTGACAAGATTTTGGTTAAGGGGGGTTACTCTGGAAGCCCAAGTTGTAATACCAATATCTCTATGAAGGCATTGGTGTTTCAGTAGTTAACTGATTCATCTTTTCCTTGGTTCACTAAAACATTCGTCCAGTGGAGACATTTGACTCTCCCAGTGCTGCTGCATGTTGTGATGAGGAGTGAAAGCAGCGCATCTCAGCCATTAATCAGCATCTCTGGCAGACATGGTTGGGATCTGGTGCCTCATGTTCCATGCCCAACAGTCCTTTCCTCCATGCAAGGCTTCCTGAGCATTTGTGCCTCATCTCAAAGGCTGTGCTCCTGCCATTGTATCAGACTGTTCTGTGGGCCCTCAAGTGTGGTTCATCTTGTAGTGCCCACTGCTTTGGTCAGATGCCATTGCCAAAGATGAGCCTGTTAGAGTCAACTAAAGCCATCTAAGCTTGTCCTTAGATAGAAGTTTGCTTTGATTATGACTGCTAGGAAAATGGTAATTGTGTCTTCAGCTTTTAATGTGGCCTATACTGATGACTTTACAAAGCTCTGTGTTTTGAGTGGACTCAGTTTCTTTACATGGAGAACCGCAGAGCAGTCTGAATCATGATTTATTTTCAGATGAGGATTGATTTTAGTTGTTTGGGGTTTTTTTGCTGAAAAAGTGCGGCATATTATGCAAGCACCTCAGAAGCTGTTATTTATTTCAGTTACGTTGTAGTGTAGTTATGGTCAGTTGTGACATGAAGTTGAGAGACTAGATTTGGACATTAAATTATGCAACAAGCTGTTTTTCATTTTGTTGAATAGGTAAATCTTGGCACATTTGCTATGTCTGGCACCTCTTTAATGTCATATTTGCTATATGGATGTGTAGAATCTCCATCGGGGCTTAAATATGTGGACTGTGATCTTTGGTGTCCGTCTTGGGACACAGTAGATACACGTTTCTGTAGGAAACTGTAGGAAGTTGCAAACTGAGTTGTTTAGATTGTTTACACAGTCAGATCAGTGTATATACACCTGGGCACCCAGAGATGGAGACGTTAGGTAGTACGGGATGCTCAGCCCCTAATGTGCAACATAAAATGTCCTCCCATGAGAGATGAAAGGGCAGCCTCAGTGTGCAGTACAGGGGTCTGCCTCTGGGCATAAGTCTGAGTGCTGAGACTGTTCTGCCCCGTCATAGTGTCTGGATTGTGAAGCACACTAATTCCCATGTCCTTGTGTTTCCACAGCCTCGGAGAGATCTGTATGTCCATCCCTAGATGAAACACCCCCTTTCTCGGTGCCCTTCAAACCGTACATGTGGAACAGCCTGGGTGGCTCTGAGCTGAGGCACCTTGTGCAAAGCTACAGGCCCTGCCCAACGCTGGAGCGAACCTCAGCGCTGGGGCTCTTCTGCGACCGAGGCTCTGAGCCTGCCCTGTATGGTGCTGAGTGCAGCTCTTCCCTTGGACTGTATGGTGACTTCAGCTCCCCGGGCACGGGGCTGTTTGAGCGCTCGCCGGCAGCAGCTCCTGGACTCTATGCCGAAACACAGCCTGGGCTGCAGCAGGAGAAGGGGCCAGGTGGCATCAAAGTGGAGTCAGACCTCTTGTGCCGCCCACTGCTCATCAGCACTGGCTCTTACAAGTGTGTCAAGTGCAGCAAGGTAGAGGTCCCTTTCTCCCACACTGGTTATGACTCTTCCCCAGACCCTTCTCCCTGGTGAACCTGACCCCGTGTACTCTGTTCCCTCAGGTCTTCTCCACGCCGCATGGCCTTGAGGTGCATGTGCGCCGCTCACACAGTGGCACGAGGCCCTTTGCCTGTGACATGTGTGGCAAGACCTTCGGCCATGCAGTCAGCCTGGAGCAGCACAAGGCCGTGCACTCACAGGTGAGAGCGGTGCAGGCTGCCAGGATGAAGGTCTGGGAGCCACGGCCAGCTGCTTTATTCAGCTGGCTCTGGGGAGGGCGGGAAGGCAATTGCAGGGCAAGAGCTGGGGATCTAAATTGAGGAGGGGAAGAGAACATGGTAGGGCTGCAGGTGTGCAGTTGTGGGTGAAGAATATGGTGACAAGCAGAGGAAAGGGTGGGCAGCTAGTGAGCAAAGGAGCTAACAACAAATAGAAGAACACAGGATTGTTTCCATTCCTCAGACCTTGCATGCATCTGTATTAAGCAATGGGCACTTTTAGCACTCCAGAGGTAACTGATAATAAATTTTCACTCTCAGAGCTGGAAATGGTAATATAGATGTGGACTTTTCTTTAACAGCTAAAGCAACTCACTGTGCTTTCTTTGGATGCAGTTTTCCTCATTCTTTCTCCTCCCTCCCCCAGAGAAGTGAGTCTTCTCTTGTTTGTAGTCACTGTGTCTGTGAAGGGAACATCTGAATGACCAGTCAGGTATAGAGCACAGACTTCACCCGTCTCGACACACTCTGAGTCACACACCAAAAGAATATGGTAGTTAATTTTGGTAGGAGGACTTGTAACATTTTCCACCTGCTGATACTGTGCCATATTTCCCCTTCCCCACCCACTTGACCTGGCAAATCTTCCTTCTTCAGACTGGCTGTTGGTGGATAGAGCTACAGCAATATTTTTTTGCTAACTGTTTTATTTATAATTTCGTGAGTGTGCAACCAGCAGAGCACACAATGAGGGGAGATACCATCCATTAAACAAAGAGCACACTGCATACCATGTCTATGGAGGGGACAGCATTTCAGGGAGAGTGCACTAAAAGCCAAATAAAGAAGGTGATTGTGTGAAAGCATAGAAGGAAGAGGAAGGTGCAATGGAGATTAAGGGATGGAAAGAAGAGATACTTTATGGTGGAAGAAAGTGGTGGAGAGGAAGGAGTGCGTGAGGGAGAGGCGAGAGACATAAGATCTTAAAACATTTGTTTTTATATGTTAAAGTAGTTACCTGAAAAGCTGTTTTTCCCAGGTGCTCTACATACCTTTCACTTGAATTTTAATGGAACTACAGATAAGCAGTTAGTTGTTACCCTGCCAGCAGAACTCAGTCTGCCACAGAGATTTCCCAGGAGAGCCAAGCAGACCTTAGCACCCACTTTCCTGAGTACAGGGAAGAGGTGGCCTCTGAACAGCGCTGCAGCTGTTTGGCTTCCCAGTAGGGTGATTGTGTCTCAGGCCCCTGTTAAAATGTGCAAGCAGACTCTGCATGGTCCATCCAGGCTGCTCCCACCTGGCTATTCCTGCCAGCAGGAAGAGCTGTTCAGTTAAATTTTTTGAGGAGCAGTGCACAGCACTGGGAGAGGATTCATTATCTTTTTTTATCATGTGGTGCTATCAGGCCAGTGTTAATGTCTCTGAAGGCCAGTTCAGCTCTCTGGAGAAGTGTAAGTGCTTGCTAAGGCAGAAGGGGCAACTCTGATGTGCTGCTGGGCAGTTTGTTGCTGATGGGATCATTGGTGAGGTGTAACGTGTTTGTGCTCATCTCTCTGCAGGAACGCAGCTTTGATTGTAAGATCTGTGGCAAGAGTTTTAAGAGATCTTCTACTCTGTCCACTCACCTGCTCATCCACTCGGACACCCGACCCTATCCGTGCCAGTACTGTGGGAAGCGGTTCCACCAGAAATCTGATATGAAGAAACACACCTTCATTCACACAGGTCAGCCCTGCAGCTGCTGGTGTTCAGCCCCAACTTGAGGGCAGAGGTTTCTGTGCAGCAATCCATTCCTCCTCAGCTGGGACAGTACATACACATCTCCTTGTGCTCCTCACTGCCCCACTGCTGTTCATGCTATCTGAGCTGTACTTGGGAAAAGGAGGGTGACTGGAATGTGCTTTAAGGAACAGCAGCTGCAAAACAACCCAAATCCTAGCAATCCAATCAGTGTTCTCTTAACAGGATCCACCAATGTTTATTCAAAGGGCTGATGTGTAAGATGATTTGTAGAGCATTATATTCGTGTAGCCTTGATTTACAGCTGAGGTCCCTGGAAAATGACAGGTGAATTTGATTGCAGAATTGCCTTTTGCAGGATCTGCCAATTTACAATAGGAGCAACAGGAGTCTCCTCCTCTAGATCAAACACTAAACTGGAGAGCTGAGGATCCAGCTCTTAGTCTAAATATTTGTTCAGAGATTGCACTTCCACCCGGACTTTCTGAGAAATGGCTGCAGTTTGATAGAGAATGGAAGGAGAGGTGCAGAGTTCTCAAGTTTCACTGTTAGTAATAAACATGGAAACTAATAAAGTGCAAGTGAATCACCAAAGGAAATTGTTTTTAAAATATCAGTCAGTGAGAAGGCACGTTTATCAGAAATCATTAAAAGAAAATCTCGCCTTTCAGACCTGCACCATTCACTTAAAGTAGAGGGAAATTAATGATGTGTGAGATATGGAAGAATTTGTAGACATGAAATAACAGCTTTAGAGGCCAAAACCAAGGTTCACATGACAAAAATCCTTTTTCCTGATAGTGTCCACTAGCAGATATCAAGGGTGAAGCCTAAAAATGGCAAATATGTAGAAAGACTCCACTGCACCATATCAGGCATTGGAATGGGCTGCCCAGGGAAGTGGTGGATTCTCCATCCCTGGAGGTTTTTAAGATGAGAGTGGGTGTGGCACTTAGTGGCATAGTCTGGTAACCGTGGTGGTAGTGGATCAAGGACTTGATGATCTCCGAAGTCCTTTCCAACCCGTGTGATTCTGTGATTCTGTGATATGTAGCACTACTTGACTGTGACTTTTCTAGGTGATAAGCAGTGAACAATAAATGTTACTTATAAAGATTTTCCACTAGATGGTTGCTGGATGAAAATGAACTATTTAGAAGTAACACAAGTATTTCCATAATAACTTTTTCAAATGATGCTTGATTAAGTTGAATTTCAGCCAAATTCTGAATCAGTCAAATGCATTATTTTGTTGTGAGATCAGAAACTGTGCCTGGGCTTTTAAACTGCTAATATAAAGCCAGGTCCTTAACTGAATCAGGGATTCCTCTCATATGCAGCATATACTTGTGAACTGACGCTTCAGCACATTTTTTGATGATTCTGAGAACCTGATCTTCAAACATCTGGAGAGTTTGTTGCTCCAGCTGAAGTCAGTGGGCTCTGCAGGTGCAAAGCCGCTCTGAAAATCCGTCTTGGTATTGTGGTTGGGTTCCCCTTTATTCGTTATTTGATAATAAACACTCTGAAAATACACTAAGATCCTGCTCCCATGGAGGCCAGTGGAGTTTTGCCACTGAGTGCTCTGCAGAAGTTCCAAAGGCTGCATTTATTCCCATTTACATTACTTGCCTTCAGGAGAACTTCAAGGCCAAGACTGCTAGCATTTCAGTGTGGGGATAAGCCCTGCCCTTCAGGGCTCACTGAATGGCCCTAATACCTCCCTTGGGGACAGATCCCAGCTCACCTGGTTGATCTTAACAACCTCCAGCCACCTATTCCCCCTGCCCCTATGCTGACGGTATAGTAATCCGTGTCATGCATTCATCACTTTTCAAGGAGTTCCTCATGTTTCTGGGGCACAGAGCCTGTTTAAATTGGACAGAGCCCATGCAGCCAAATATGTTCACGAAGTGTGGTGCCTTGAGAGCACTTCAAACTGCTCTCAGGACTGTACTGGGATGATTGAGGTGCATCCAGGTCCAGGCCTGCTCAGCTGTAGTGCAGGCTCAACTAATGCTTTGAGGCTCCCAACTGCATGTTTTTTGTAAGAATGACTTCTTAGGTAATCACACAGGAATCTGTTTAATAAGCTGTAAGGCCCCGTGTGCATTTGCTGTTCATTGTGGTCCCATGTAAGCAGCATGATGCCTCTTTCACACCCTCTCTCATTTTCCCACCTTCTGCTTGCAGGTGAGAAGCCTCACAAGTGCCAGGTGTGTGGAAAAGCCTTTAGTCAGAGCTCCAACCTCATCACTCACAGTCGGAAGCACACAGGCTTCAAGCCCTTTGGCTGTGATCTGTGTGGGAAAGGCTTCCAACGGAAGGTGGATTTACGGAGACACCGGGAGACACAGCATGGTCTGAAATGAGTCTCAGCTGCAATATGGAAAGCCTACAACACTATGAGAACAGACTCCCTTGGCTTCCTTGCTGGACCCAAGCCATTTCCTGAACACAAACCCTGGCATTACCTTTCTGAACAGAGCTCGAAGAGGAAAGAAGAGGACATAGCCATGCATTGACAGCTCAACCTGAATGACTGCAAGTAGAAATTAAAGGCTGGCGTTTTTCTCTTTCTTTTCTCCTCTTTGTCTCTGAAATAACACTGGAAAATAAGCCTTTTAGATATGAAGCCTTGATATTCCAAAGATGGATAAGCTACCAAATGTCTGTAAGGTGGAAAATACTTCTCCCGTGGACATGATGAACCCCCTCAAGTTTTCAGCAGCTTGAATCACCTTGCAGGGAAACTGAGTATAACAGTGTTTACATGGTGCAATGACAGAGAGCCATCAGCACTTGACTTGGTTAAGTTCAGTGCTGAATGAATTCACTCTTGGATGATTTCCTTTCAGGAAAACCTGGAGAATCAGAACTGTGCAGGTTGACATCTTGCTGGTTTTTAAGCAAAGTTACCAGCTTGGGTTTGAGTCTGCTCTCACTTGTTCTGGTGCAAATCAGGAGCTGCATCATCAGTTGTAGAGAGGCGCTTTTCATCCTCCCAGAACCATCTCTCTGTCTGTGCAAGGCCTGACTGCCTGAGTGTTTGAGGTATGGGGGGTTACTTCTTCCTACATCCACTAGGGAGAAAGAAGTTTGTGAAAGGACCACTGGAAAAGCCAAAGCACAGAATTAAGCCTTAGAATTAGAAACCAACAAGTGATCCTGCCTGAGAAAGGAGCACGAAGAAGGCACAGACTTTCTGTCCAGAACCATTACAGGCTTCTACACTCTGGGCTTGTTCTAATAACTGGTAAATAGCTACTCAATAGCATAATTTGTATATTTGTTTTTTTTTTTTTAATTTTTAGAGGGAAACTTTCTGAGGTGGGCAGGAATTACTATAAAACTATAAATGACTTAATTTGCCTTAAACAACCCTGCATGTACCTCAGTTAAAAAAAAAAAAAAAGCTGTTTTTACTTTGTTGACAGGTTTGTAATTGTCCTTATTTAGATTTTACGGAGTGTCTTATGTTTCTTGGCACATATTTATTGGAACAATGTTTTAAGTTAATAAAGTATTGAGGATGGTCCAGAGTGATTTTTATTTAATATATAACTTCAGCACGTTTGTGTCAGCCATTTCAACAATACAGAGATTGTCAGGAATGCAGAATCTGAGGAGGGAATGGAGGCACAGCAGAATTCGCACAAGGTCTGTAGGGATTGAAGAACACCACTGCCATGTATATTTGTCCAGCTCCCACTGATTTCGGTTAAACATTTACACTTTTGAAGACTGGGGTATCCTGGGTCTAGCACTATCAGCATAAAAGGGTTTAGAGGAGAAACAGTGGTTTTAAGTGTCTGCTTTGGAAATATAGACTGCCAGAAGTCCCTGCTTAGCCCAGGAGGAACTTGAATGTCCTCCCACAAGATTAAATGTCTGTGCCAGGGAGTTTGCAGGGACATCTGAGCAGCAGGTGCATCATTTATACTTAAGCCTTTTGGGACTCACAGCACTGCCTTTTGCCTGCCTGCCTTGTCAGCAGGGCAGGCTCCATCTGGCAGTTGTGGCCCATACAAAAGAGAAGCAGGAGGAGGATGGAGGGGTCCCTTGTCCTTTTCACAGCGGTTCACAGCATGGCAGCCTGGGCTTTTATATGTGCACGTAATCTTGTGTGCCCACATGGGTATATACTCTTGTTTTCAGCTTTGTACTTTTATTCTGGATAACGCCAGTGAGCAGAGGCCCCTGTGCCGTGCTGGGCTAGCCCAGCCCTGTGGCACCCTGCCCACCTGAGGGCCGTGGTGCTTTACCTGCCATGGTGGCACCCACGTCCCTCTGTGTTTCTGCTCTTTCTGAACAGCCCAGCAGTCAGCGAGAGAGGCTGTGGCACAGGCACCACAGGAGGTGCAGGTGCTCTGATGACCACATCAGGCTCATTATGCTGGATTAATTAATGCAGAAGGTCAGTGTAGGACACTAAGTGTTGATGGGGAAAACCTGTGACAGTCTGGGCCCTGCCTGGGTCAGGGGAGGCTCCAAGGAGTGGCTCATGAGGTGGCACAGATAGGCTTGGGGTGTCCCAGGGTTATATTCAGTATTTATTTTACAGGGAAACTGCAGCTGTGGATGGAGTGAGTGCTGGCCAGGCGTTCTGGGCATGGGGTGGCTTGGGTGCCAGCCTCTCTGCCCTCAGGAGGGCCTTTCCTGGCGGGCACAGCCTCCTTCCCTCTGTCTGGGAAGGCCTTACTCCAGCAGGCCCTGAGCAGGCTCAGTTGCTGGCATTCACCTTTGTGATGACAATAGCAACGTGTGCCTGTCCCCCTGGAGCATCCCTTTTCCAACAGGGCCACTAGTGTCGTTTGAGCCTGGTGCTGCCCTGCTGGCTGGGGTGGGCAGACAGGGAGGCAGCGAGGACACAGCCTGGGTGGCGAGAATGTTCTTCGTGGGAAGAAACTCAGGTGTCTTTATTGGTTTAAGTGTGTCTGCTGCCAGAGAGTGTTGCAGTTCACCGGTGTGTCTCAGGGCACCGGTGCTGGGCTGCTGCTCCGGCCCAAACCGCCGCAAAATGTCCATGTGTGGCTGCATGGGAAGGTGTTCCCACCTCCCCAGCCCCTCTTGTAGGAGTGCCAGCTGCTGGCTTAGGTGAAATGCAGCTACCTGTGGAGAAAAGACATGGCTTTAAGGTGGGGAATTGAAATGAAGAAGAGGAAAAGAAGATTTATCTGGGGAGAATCAGAACAGGCTACTGAGAGGCTGCAGTGCAAGTCTGAAGATTGGAAATATCTCTCTCAATGTTATTACTGCATGCCATTAAAAATGCATTATGCATATTACATTACATTCATGAAGCAGGTTCCATACCTTTTGTTTGCTAGAGTAACAGTAGAAAGGGTAAGGAGAGACACTGGAGCACACCTTTGTTTCTTTCTGTAAATTTTTAATGACACCTCTAGCTAACCAGTTGGTGAAGCTCAGTTCCTGCATAAAAGTGGAAAGGCAGAGCTATCTACAGGGCGACTAAGCCTTTCAGAAGCTAATTTGAGCTTGCGTTCATCCACGCCAACAATGATTAAATTACCTATCAAGTGTGCAGAGCTATCAGAATTCAGGGCATTGAAAAACAAGGTGAATTTATCTGATTGATTTAAAAGACATGGGTGGAACAACTGGGTTATAAAAAGAAAAGGTCTATTCCTTAAAGATATTATGAAAGTACTTCTGCTGGCAAGCTAATGAACTTGTTACTTTGCTTCCAAAAGTTGTTCTGCCTGCTCAGAAAAAAAAATTTAGTAGTTGGAATCAAAATGCTTTATCCAAATCAGTTAGCAAGCTGAATTAATTCATGAGGCAGAAACAAAGCAACTTATTAGGTTCCATCTTTATGCCAAGCAGAGATGTTTAAAATTAAAATATGCAAACATCATCTGTGTTTTCTATATAGTCAGTTTTCAAAAGCTGATGGTAACACTCAGATTGGATATTGCAACACAGGTCAGGGAGCACCTCTTCTGGGTCTTGCTCATTCCTCAAGCAAAACTTTTGTTGCAGTTGATGGGGGGGGAGGAAGAGGTTTCTAGAATAAGCCCTGGGTGACAGATTGCAAGACTCGTGCAACTCTATTTGCAGGCTGTGCTGCTCTTGCGTGTTGACGAAGGTGTGCTCCTCAAGTCTCTGCATTTTTCATCCTTAAGAGAGAAAAAACAAACAGGTCAGTTGTGTCAAATTCATCTCCAGCATAACCCCAGTGCACATCAGGAGTGGATTTTGCCTTTACTATATAAGATTTGGGTCCTACTCTAAACTTAATAGTGAAACGTAGCTCAGCATGCAGTCCTTTGAGTGAATTGTGATTTAGAAAAGCACTGAAATATGCATGTAAGTCAATGGAGTGCTTCTCCAGCGGAGACCTTATTAGATGCTTGCTCAGAGTCAACATTCCAGAGATTTTCCCTGCTGAATCCTAGAACTCACTCCATTGCCAAGCCACATCCTGTATGTCTGTTTTTACCTGCAGTGGAAGTGGCTGCTGAGAATGCCAAGGGTAATTTTTTATTTAATTGTCAGTAGGATAGTGGTAGTTTCCAGTATTTTTTCTTCTGAGTAATAAAGCGCTCTAAATAGATTTAAGGCATGAAAACATCTGCAGTGCGTTATAAGGTGTGTAAAGTGATGGAACCAGATTTGAAAAGATATTTGTGCCTCTGAAGCTGCAGATACGTCTGAACATACATTGGATATCAGCATCTAGTTGTGTCTTTGACTTCCCTACTGGGGGAAGAAAACAAAAAAAAAACCCGCAGTACAGGAGTCTCAGAAAATTTCCTGAGTCTGTGTCACACTGGTTTGTGATATCCACAACATATGGACTATAAAGAGAGAGAGCACATAAATCTGAAAGTAATGTTTCATACATTATAAAAATGCTGACCACACCTTGTTGGAATAATGTTGCCTAACGGATTAACCCGGAGCATGTGATAAATCTTTCAAATAAGATGAAAGCAAACCACTTCTATTTGCTTGTCCCAACATGCTGCTTCTCATCTGCATGTTTGTTTGGTTTTTTTTTAGTAGAGGTGGCATATTGAACAAGACTAACCTAGAAAGAAAATAACGTAGCAGCTATTGAAAAGATTTTCTTCATTAAAACCATCCAGCCAACTTTCTGACACATGTGGGATCTGCCAGCCAGCTGGATACTACCATGCAATGGGGTACATCCACCCCAGCTTGCCAAGGCACTGGCAGCAGTTGATGCTGCAATGCTGGGGTCCTCTGCTCAAGCAGCCCCAAAAAGCACCTCAGCTGCTGGCTCGTGCTGCCAGCTCCCCCCTTGGCATGCATGTCAGAGGTGGCTGGGCAGGAGTGCAGCACAGCAAGGTTTAAAACGACCAAGATACTCCATTTATTTAGTTACCGTAATAGAGTCAGCTGGCATTAAAGGGAAACTGTAATCCCCTGAGGTGACAGACAGGCCAGTATGATACAAAACGGGTGAGTTCAAAGGGGAAAAAAGGTATCAGTGCAAGAGACAGGAAACTAAGTTCCAGAGTTCAAAAGAATACACTTATCTGAAAAGAAAGGAGGCAAAAATATGTTTTCAGTGTTTCATATAGGAAAGTTATGTGTTGCAGTTAAGAGCCAAATCGAATTAATTGTATTTCATTATGTGGTAACCCAGAAGAGAATAGACATTTACTTGGTCTAAATTGCTTCCAGGCGCTGCTTGTAGCAATTAACTTAGACTCTTAAACCTGCTAAATTCCCAGTTTCACAAATGGTCAGCTCTGCTTCTACTGTTGCCTTTTGCCTCTCTGAAACACAGCAGTATGGATAGGCAGGCAGGAGGGTGAGACCAGCTCCCAAAAAGGGAATGAGTGAAAAATAGTCTTGATGCTCTTTATCAAGCTGTTCCAACTCTGAGCTGCTGCAGGAATGATGGTTGTGGGTGAAGACGTCCTTTATTGCAAACCTGCAGTCAGGGAGTTCAGACCCACTGGACCAGGATGCTCTTGCTTGCACTGAGTAATAGTGAGTGTGAGTCAGGGTGCTGTCGCCTTGAGCTCTGAGAGCTGGGTCTTCCTGTGTGCTTGTGCTGGGCTTCGTGCTGCAGAGCCCTGACCTTTGCTGAGCTTTACTGTGTACTCTATATATCTGCTGTCAGTTGGTTTTGGAATTATTTGTGTTTTCAGTAGCCTAAATTAACATTAATGGCAATCAAGAGGAGTGTCCTTCCTGTGTGATGTTTTCACCATGGCTGAGGTGTTTTGCGTGTGAGCTCTTCCACTGGGCCGGGCAGCCTCGCTCTCTCCCTGCTCATTTGTCAGCCAGGCCTGGCTCTGGCAGGGCTCACTGCTGTTGTTTCCTACGGAGGTTTGGCAATCTTGGGATTGATTTCTGTGGCCACTTGAGGTGGTAAGGCCGTTTGCCACCTCTCCCTTCATTCCAGGCAAGGGGGGTGATGTTCCAGTGGGTGCTTCCGTCCTAGTTTCCCCAGCCCAAGTTGCATCACAGACCCTTGCAGGATGGAAAAGAACGGTTGCATTTATGGAAGGAAGGGGTTTTATGCAAGTGGGGTAAGCTCTGTCTTATCCTTCTCTTCTCTAAATTCTAAGTCCCTTTGTCTGAAACCTTTCACACCGCTCACAGCAGTACTCCAGCCAGACATGGGGCCATGGAAGAGCACGTGCATGCTTAAGTGTGAAGTGCTTCAAACTGCTGGGCACCAAATAGTTTCAGAAGGGGAGATCTTTGGCTGTTACTTCTCTCTTTTGAGACTGCTGTGGTTTGTTTTTTAACTGTGGCTCTTTCCACTTGCTATTTGGATGTCTGTTTTGTTCCTCTGCATGTTTGGTTGCTGAAATCTTGTTTGAGCAATTTTTTCTGTGAACCTCTGCATGTAGGAGAAGGTTCCTGCTGCCTTTGTACTGGTGCTCTGGCAGGGTTAAGGACCCTGGTGTTTTAGACTTCAGTAGTGGCTGGAGAGCCAAACTGCCCCTGAGGGTCCCACACAGTAAAGAGTAACACAAAAGGAAACTGCACTGGCCGAGTTGGGTTCTGCTGCTGTTCAACCCAATCAGGGGAAATGCTGCAATTAAGCAGCACAACTAGATGTGCAGCATGTGTTACAGCGAGGGTGTCTGTTGGTGCTGGTAGTGAGAGTCTCCTAGGTAAATGTTATTGCCCTCTTTCCAATCCAGCTCCTGATTAGCTATATGGTGGGAATTCAGCTGACAATCAGTGAAGCTCCCTGAGAGCACGAGTACTGGTGGGTGAATCAATCTCTACCGTGGTGCCACTGCCTCTTGAAAAGAGTGGCCTGGCAGTGCTTGAGCAGGGGTGAAAAAAAGGTAGAAAACCCACTACTGCCACCAGCACCAAAAAGTTGTTTCCTTGCACTTTATTTTCCTTAATGGCATAGAAACCAACAAATACCAGGCCTTGCTTTCTACCCAAAAAGCTGCTTCTCATCTTTCTCCAACTGGGCTGCAGGGATTGCTGTGCCTGTTCTCTGCTGCTGCTATGGGATGATTCGGTGCCTTGTGTTTTCCCTGTCCCCCCATGCTGTGAGAGAGGGGTTGTCACATCTATGTGAGAGCTGGTGGCAGACAACCTTGCTAAGAGCTGGCTTCTTTCTGGGGGCTACCAGACAGGCCAGTGCATGGCAAGGACAGGCCTGTGACCATGCAGCCCTATTCCTGGCCTGACACACATGTGGCCTGTGCCTATGTTTCCTATGACTTCAATCCCTTTACTCCAAAGGGGTGTTTACTGACAGTAAAGAGTGGTGACTGAAATCAGGTTTATGGGCTAAAGGAGCTAAAGTGCCCCTTTAGCACAGCCCATAGTAGCCAGGGGACATGACATAATTTCTGATCACATTGACACTGCAGCTACCCAGCCATGCTTCTGGAAGGCTTTGTGTTCTTCACAGCATAACAAAATATTTTGTCAACTTAAAAAGTGTGAAATGAGCCTAATTCCTCATCTGTCAGTAAACAGGCTTTGCACAGATCCACTTTATTTTTAGCTCTGTACAAAGCCATGTCCTGAGAATTGACTTAACAACTTTATACGATGCCCTGAGAACTGAAATTCACTTCTGTAGGACAAAACCAAACTAAAACCTTTGTGTAAAGGCTGGTCAGGGCAGAGGAGTAGGGGGAACAGGGAAGATGCCATCAGTATGAGGAAGTCATGGGCCAGGGGAGATTGTGTTTAACGGCATACAGAGACCTGCTAGGGACTCCTTGTGTGCTTGCAGTCCTATAAACTTGAAAGAGAAATTTCAAATGGGGTAATTGCACATCTTGCTAACGGTGGTGCTCGGTTGTATGTTGTAACAGTGGTTGACAAAGAGGTGGAGGAAACTCCACCACAATACTTGAGAGAAAACATGTGTGCAGCAAATGCCTCTGGCGTGTCCAGGCACTGGGCAGCTGTAGGCAGAAAGGTCAGGCTAAGGATTCGTGAGGTGGTGCTGGAGCGATTTGATTCCTCCACAGGAATGCCTCAAACAGCTTGAAGGGGGAATATAGCTTGAATATGACGGGAGATGGAGAACTCAAACACATGCTGCGATCCTGAGGAAGGAAACCTAGGCTGAACTCACTTGGACACACAGAGCCAAGAGTGTGCTGGACTGTCAAGAATTAGCTGGGGAGGGGTGTGCATAGCATTGATGGTGGGGATGATGGCTCAGAAACCTCCAGGTATGAGACACGTTGACTGTAACATATCTACAGTTTCCTTGGCAGGGTGAAACCTCAAAAATGCCTTTCTAGATTTACAACTGCATTAGGAGGCTCTGCATGCTGGCTGCTGTGACACTGAGGCTTGAGCTTAACTACATAATCATTAGTACAGAAAAGTGTCTTTCTAGGGTTCCTCTAAAATAACATTAGTCCCTGAACCTGTGGTATGTTACTGTAACGTGTCTTGGCCTCTGGTAATGAACTTATGGCAAAAGGGAATATTTTCAAGGAAACATATGGCCAGAAATTCGATCTCTTTTCTAGTGCTGGTTTAACTGATCATCATGTTGAAACCAATCTATAACTCCCTTTCAGGAAGGTGCAATGTTCCTGCAGCTCCCAAATGTTTTCTGATTGATTTTAATGCAAGCTCAGTGTCTAAGTAAAGTTTTCAAGCTTAGTTTCCTGCAGGGATTCACAGCGAGTCTGTAGGTAAGAAAGGATGGCTTGGCTGCTGTAGTGGTTCTTCATGACCAGGAAAACTCCAATACCCCTGAATTTCCAGTGGGGTGGGAGGCAGTGCATTAGAGGTAGGTGTATGTGTGGATCAGTGTGTGGCTTGCTCATTTTTGTTGCTCTGGGCAAAATCTGTTGACTGTTCAGAGGGCATGAGAGCCCCAGGTGTCAGGTGTTGTTGTGTATCTGAAAAGACTGACTTGTGGAAAAAGACTCAGCAAAATGTTACTCTTGTACTTCTCAAGTGCTGCCTGGGATGTGCTGCAGACTCAAAGATGATTATTTTAAGAGACATGTAAGAGCGTTGCTATGAATTTCCAGTCCAGTGTTTCCAAGGAATAATTCTGTTCTGTACAAACTTCTACCTATTGAGTTTGGCACTGAGTTGCCCAGCAAACAAATATTTCACTAGGACTCTTCCTGCAAATATACTGAACAAAATTCTGTGGTTTTTTTTTTTCTATGCTTATTTGGTAAATACAGAAAATAACCTTTTTTCACACTCCTGTTCCTTCTGAAAGGCCCCCCAAATGAATTAACTCCCAAAATGAAAATATTGGACAGAAGGAATATCCATAGATTACTGAATGGTGCTGAAGTACTTTTCCTCCAGTTCCTGTATTGCTTTCCCTCTCTCTTCCAGTTTCCATAAGCAAGCTCTGCAACTGCCAAAGCTGCACCTGACAGATAATTTTTAGTAGGAGAGAGTGGGATATTGGGAAATTGGGGATATGGGGATATCCCTATATGGAGAATTGGCACTTGGGGCAGGGAGGGTCCTAAGGATTGAAAACTGAAGCAACTTAAATCACTCCAACTACCCATCTGTTGCTTTCAGCCTCCTAACAAAGGCTGTTTCTCTGCATAGATATGTGCTTTAGATACGTGCTTTTTACTGGAACTCTTTCTGGTTAGCTGGGGCAAGAGAAATGGGAGAGGAGTGGGCAGTTCCCTTCCCTTGAAACAGTGTCATCATTTCCAAAAGCTGACGTCAGCTGGGAGCCAGGGAAACGGTGCTCAAGTTCTTGCAAAAAGCAGCCCCATCATTAGATGCCAAGAACTTTGGAGGACGTGTCTTGAAGTGATAAGCTCAGTAATTTCTACTATACCTGGCAGACCTTTCCAGGTCTCTTCAGAGCAGGAGTGTATGGACCCGTTAACGTCCTCACCAGTGATCCCCAGCCCTCCCTCTGTCATGTGGTGAGTGCAGAGGCAGAACGCACGTGTGTGCACACAGCTTTGCTGCGTCTGCATCGCAGCGCTCACAGCTGGCTCTCTGCCTGTGGTGGAAACCTTCACACACGCTTCTGGGATCTGAGCTCAACGCCAACAACCTTGCAAAGTAAACACATCCACCTAGAATTTTTATTTTCCCAAATCACTCCTTTAGCTAATGTTTCAAAGATACAGACGCACCGCATCTGGTGCAAACCAAATATTTTCAGTCTGTTGGATCCGAGTCAATATTTGCCCAAGGTATTAAAAAGATGGTCATGAAGTTGTGACTAAAGGTAAAAGTGCCCTTGTTGAGGATTTGTCTTGGGCTTACACGTGAGCAAAGGGACACAGAGCTTTGCAATAGGGCATCTCTGCTAGTGCAGGTCCTGTGCTGACAGTGCTAGTGCTGGTTTCAGATGGCCCCCTGGATGACTGGTCCCCATGAACTTGTGCAGACAGGGCTTGACTCATCAATGGTGCTGCTGGAGGACTGGCACCGCTTGTGCACCCTGGGACAGCCAGACGTGGTAGAGATGTTTGCAGGAGAGGGCTCCTTGCTGGAGAGAAGGTGGTGAATAAATCAGTGCATTCTGTCATGCTGGCTCTGCTCCTGTTTCAGATTTTTGCACCAAAGTGTTTATTTTGTGTAACTTGTGGGTTCCTGATGCCACTGCAGTCTCTGTGTAGGCTTCCTGCTGAGTACAGATGTGCTGTACTTGCAGTCTTTTTGTGGAAATTGGCCTGTCAGAGCTGAATCAATCCTAGAAATGCTATTAAAATCTGACATGCCTTTTGGTCAATTGAGACTCGCTTGGGTAAACAAAGGTCAAATCTTTAGTTTCTTTTTTGGTATTTGCATAGTTCTGTATAAAGGCAAACTCTCATCACCCCAAGAGCATTTAGAAGCTGACTCACATGTGACAGATTTGTCTGACTCTAACTGAAATCAAAGAGCAGGAACCTGACTGTTGGATGACCTATACCTAATCTGCCGTATTTAGGGTAAATCTGAGTGGTCTGTGCTCTAAACTGAGCTGAACCTGTTTGTAGCTCTCTAACCCAGTTGATAATGTGTGGACTGCATCTAACTGATACAGCAAGAGTCTCGCTGGTGCTGGCAGGGTGTCTCTGCAGGCTAAACTCAGCAACAATCTGTCTACTGGGGGAAAATGGTTGTTTCCTGGTCACTGCTGACTATTGGAAATACCGGGTCAGTGGGTGTTACTCTTATGTCCAGTACTTCCACTGCAGTTCTGCGTGGCTCAGCACATTTTGGGTTTGTGCTTTTGGCAGCATCTGTTTTGCACTTTGCTCTTCCTCCAGGCAGGGGACTAACATGACACTAAGGGCTACTCTTAAACCTTCCTGGGGAAAGAACTTGTGCTCAGTAGCTGTGCACATGATTGGGGTCAGCCTGAAATTCAGTGCGTTAAAGTGGAAGTGGCACATCCAATGCTGGAACAAAACAGTAAATCTCCAGAAACCAGAGTGAAGGATGCAACCATTCCTGGTCAGAACCCAGCCTTAATGGAGAGGGGAGGTTACTGTGTGATAGGAGCCTCCTTGCGGGATTAGACCCTGCCTGAATGCTCTGTGGTTTGGGTTGGGGGTTGGTCCAATTAGCAGAATGCACACAGGAGGGTTTGACAAGTCTTCTCCTTTTTTGTAGAAGTTTTTTTTGTTGTTGTTGGGGGGTTTTTTTGGTTTTGTTTTGTTTTTTTTTTTTAGTCTTTTTGTTGCATTTAAAAACCAGAATTATTTAGTGCTGGTTTTTTTGTCTTTGGATGACTTATCAGTCTTTATGTGCTAAGAGAATTTGTTCCTGGGATTGCTCTAGGTTGTGACCATAGGAAACACTGTGTGTTTAAAAGTTGCCTAACAGTTGCTGTTATGGTCCCTGTTCTAATTTGCCTGTAACTGTTGGATTACCAAAGTAGGTTGAACTGTCTCATGTCAGTGCTTGACCTGTTATGTTGCTGTTTGCTTGGGTTTACAGGCAGCCACTGAGTTTCATGAATCTTTGAAAATGAAGTCTTGGGAAAATGTCTCTCTGGCTCTGTGGCCTCCTCTTTATGAAGCTGCAGTTCCCTCTCGTGGTATGTTGGGTGGGAAATCTTCCCCTCTCTCCACACTCCTGTTTGCAGGGTACCTGCAGAACTGCTTTGTCCCAAGGGGGGGAAGCATCTGAAAGAGTTCATCCCTCTCAAGCTGCTGTTCTGAGATGGGCGCTTTGTTTCTTCGCCTCAAAGTGTGTGACAGGGAAATGGGACCTATACCTGGGGACACAACAGACTTTCCTTAATGACCCTGCCAATTGCCTCTACGTCATGCTTGTACCTGCATGCCTGTGAGTGCTGTCTGGATGACACTGCTGGGTTTGTAGAGCAAAGCAGTGACTCTCAGCTACATACCAGGGAATCAGTGTGCAGGTGGCTTCAGCTTCTGACCTGAGACTGGCACACAGACCAGAGAATTTTGAATCCTGCCGTGTTGGTGTTGGGTAACAGTTTGGTACCTCTGCTGCTCTTTTCATTGCTCCAGGACATTGGGATCAAGCCTGTAGCAAAGATCTTGGATTTAGCATTGGAGTTTTACCTCTGTCCAGCCTGCAGCTCCTACTGCAACCTGTGAACCCACAATTCGTACGCATTTGGTGGAGACTTTCAAGGACTCTGCAGCTAAATTCCCTTAAGTTGGTCATTGCATCCAGGAGACAGAAGTGAGAGCAGGCAGGCTGCTTCTAGGGTTCTCCTCTCCCTCGCACAGCCTCAAAACAGCAAGTACCAGAGTGAGAAGGGTGGGTTCTGATCAAGAAGTGGGCAAACCCCTATAGATACAGTGCTCTGTGATGGCAGTAACACTGAAGATGTGGTGCTGTATCTATCCAGTACTGCAGAAAAAACAGATGTGCAGCAGTAATAAATTAAAGTTAAAAAAAAAAATTAAACACAAAATTAGAGATCTGTAGAACTGAGTGTTTAAGAGAGGATACTGCTTTCTAGAAGTAATCTCTGAACTAATACCTAAATCTAGAGAAGTGATTTCTGAATGCAGTAATGAATTATGCTGCTGTGACAAGACATTAGGCTGTCTCAATCTGTTTCATTCTTAAAGGCGTGCTTTGCATAAACTAACAGAAATCACACTAGTTATAAAAAAACCCCCTAATAGACTAAATGCTACCCTTTATGTAGGACCTCACCACAACCTTACATATTAATAGAAATATAATTCTGTTTGTCCATCAGAAGTTTAAGGACATTTTCTTACACCTGCACTCACAATTGCACCTACATGTGGTTTCAGGGAGCCTAATGTAACAGTCAGATTAAGTGCTTTCTTGCCTATGGCTATTTTACTGGAAATCCTGGTAATGAAAACCTCAGAAAAAGCATTTGTGTCAAAAAAGCATGTTTTCAGTGCTTCCACCCTGGAAAGAGGTGCAGTAAGAGTGTGTGTTTCTCTTCTATTATTGATTATTTATTGTAGTTCTCACTAGAGGATAGAGGACTAAGCTACTCTGTCTCAAAATGTCAAACCTTAACCTTTGTGCAAACTTTCTGAAGTTCAGCGAGCTATGTGAAAATGGGCCACTGTGATTGAATAACGTTAATGTGGAAATAGTTAACTCCCACACAAGACCATTTCACCATCTGCACCATGGTTTGGGTCTGCAATGGTTTCACAGATCTATGACGCTTGTGCAGATTTTGTGGTGGTTCTTTTTTTTATAATTAGTACTATACTTAAGGAAACATCTGTACAGAGATACGTGCTACAAAGCATTGATACACAGATGTAGATGCTAAAAAGATAATTATACTTTTGTGCTGAGGATTTAGCTGTTCAGGCTGACTTCATACCCTATATCCATCATTGCTTTCAGAGGCAGATTCTCATCCCAGGAGCTTGCTTTTTCTCCCAGGTGGGTTCCATTGTATCTGGTTGTATTAAAACACATTTTGTGACTGTGTGATTCAGATCACCCTGTAACACTGACCTACTCTCCTTATCACCCTATGGCTCCACATGCTCTAATGTTCTCTGCCCATTCTACTGTCAGATTTTTAGCATCACAGCTTCTTCCCTACACCCCTTTTTCCTCCTGTGAGCTCATCTGCTGCTCCCTCCTGTGTCAAACCTCTGTTCTCATTCTTCTTCTCTTCCCTAAAGCTCTGCTGTGTTTTCTCTCCTCTTAAGCTTGTGCTGCTTAAGTTTCCACATGGCACCTTGTGCTGGCACTTCCTTACCCCCCTCTCTCAACAAGTGCTAGTCCTGGGCTCTCGGCTGGCAAGTTCAGCAAAAGCTGCCACACGCTGTATGTACCTTGACTGTTGTGCTGATGCAATTCACTGAATGAAAGGTGCCTCTACATGGATGGCCTGCATTTAAAAAAAAATACCTCCGACAACCACCCCAAACCAACCCACCTAGAACTATGAACTTACAATCTTTGCTCAGTCAGCCAAGATTTGCAATCTTACCTGTTTGTAACAACACCTCCCATCCATGCCCAACCCCCAGGCATTTTTTTCTTCCTTAATCATCCCAAAGCAATGCAGAACTATTGGGTTGTTGTAGTAGCAGTTAACCACTTGGCTTAGGCGTCCTTGGGCTGTCTCTCATACTCTCTTTCATCTTTTACCTGAAGTTCCTTGCTGCTTTCAAACATACTCTGGTTTTGCAAAGACTCTTATAAAGTAATGTTAATTAGTCCATCCTGCTTTCTTTCTGAGATAGCCTAGAATAGTCCATTTTACCAGACTGGCTACATTATACTCTCCCTGAGGGCAGTTTAAAGTCCCTGGGCTAACCCCATGAGTTTACTGTTGGTGGCCTTAATGAGCAGCACTGAGCTAGAGATATCAAACCCTCCATCCCCACAGTGCTCCTGTCTTGTGCTCTCCAAACATCTCCTATGTAGCTCTGTTTAAACCTTCAGCTCCCCTTATGTCTATAGCCTCATCTTGTCTTCTTCAATGGGCAGGATGGTTATAAATAGACAAGAAGACAGACGAAGTGGCTCAGATTCCTCAAGGAGCTCAGCATTCACAGTTGAGGCCAGAGCAAATGGTCTGCTTTTAGTCTCTTTATTTTACAGTGCTTGGCCTCAACGTACTTAACCACATTCAAAACTGAGTCTAAAGGTTACAGTGAGTGTATCTACAGATATCACCCAAATCTGGTGGTGATTACTTATGAAAATCTGACCCAGTTCAACTGTAATGTTTCTGTTTGGTGTGGAGCCAAGTTTACAGTATCAGCAACATCCAGGCAAAGCAAGTGATACAGAAAAATATGCTCAATGGCCTTTAATTTTCTTCCTGGGTAGGGTTAGGCAAAAGAGTGAGGGAGGCATTACAGCATGTATTGCCAAAACACAAGCAAATATATTTTGAATTTCAAATGCATGTTCCACCAGAGAGGGATGTTCCTTTGCAAAATGGTGGGATGCCTGCTATCAGTTTTGCTAAAAGCCACGTTAGCGCCCTGGCCATGAGTGTGGGTACCAGGAGCTCAGAGTCTGTTTCTGGCTCTGCATCTGATTTAGTCCATGTGCCTGGATGAGTCACTCCACTCCCCTTTCACTTTCTTTTTCTGTGAGAAGGACTTTAGTATCTTTAGAAAATGCTTTGAAATTGATGATCAAACCGCTAATTGATAATCATCTTAAAGGTGTCCTCAACAGGTAAAAAGCTCACCTCAATAAATGTAAATGTGCCATAAGAAGACTATTAACTCAGTCAAAAAATCAGCAAATAAAAATAAGTATGATCCTCTGAAACCACTGATTAGTTTGATCCATCTTCAGTGGTGCAATTTGTAATCCTGAAAGTTCTGAAACTAAACAATTTCTTACAATAGGTAGTTAAAAATAGGAATGGATATTTTTTTTTCAGCAATACAATCTTCCCTGAGATTGCATTATGAAAGGTGATGGCTTTGATAGGTAACAGTCTATATAGATACAGGGGCTACTATTTGGGGACTCTTACATAGCAGGAAATTCTGAACAAAGCTGTTATGGCTCCTCATCACATTAGTTTTAAAAATAAATACTGTACTTCTACTAAGGAAAAATACATTTGAGTATTTACATAGTGTAATCTACAACAAGCCATTTGGGAAGACAATGAAAATGTAAATTTTTGCAAACAAAAACTCATGGTGTAAAGTGTGTTAAAATGGCTGGACTCCAGTTGATCATCTAATGAAATTTAAGCCATCTTAAAATGAAAAGTGACTTGAAACTTGATTTTTTCTTTTTTCCCCTTTCCGTGTGTCTAGAAATGCTGAAGTGATACACATTGACAATTTGGACACTTTTTCAAGTTGAGAAATTAATCAAAACCAACATTTTCCTGCAAAGGTTTCATTTTCAACCAAGCAGGCCTCTTCTGATTAAAGAAGTTGCATAAAAATTCTTAATCATCTCTGCACAGGAGCACTGCTGTAGCTGTTGAGTGATTCATATCTGTTTTAGAGACAACCCTCATAATAACCTACAGATGCTGTTTTAGGAATCCTTATATGAGTACCTTTGTCTGCACAAGCCATGTGGTCCTGGGGCAGTTCCCTCCCAGCTGCAGAGAGGTTGACTGTGGTCGTGGGCACCAAACCAAGGACACGTGTGAGCCACTTTGGAGGACCAAGGGCAGAGATGGCCCGTTTGCCATCCTGTGCTGGAAAAATGAGCCCTGCAGCAGGTTTGCAGCAGCTCCCTATGTGGACAGGAGGGTGGGAGGCTCAAGGCCCTCATGGGGCAGTGCTGACCCTGGGGTGCAGGGAGCCAGCAGGAGGGGTGGGAAGCCCAGGGGTCTCCTGCTGTGGAAGCTGACTGTTGGGTGGGATCTTTACAAGGGCACACAGGGAGCAGGTAGGAGGATGAGCGCTAGCGGTTGGAGTTAGGGAAGGCGTAGAGTGGAAAGGAATAGCCAGGCACAGAGATGGGAAGAACAGGAAGGATTTGGAAGAAGGGACAGAGTAGAGATATGAAACAGTGGGGTGAGTGTCTGTAACTCTGGCTGTACACCCAGTTGTGAATTTTTAGTAGAAGTTTTTCAGGAGCACTAGGTATAGAAAATACTTCATGGAGCATTGAGCTGTGAAACACTGAATTCAGTCTTTTTGAAAGCCTGCAGCTCTTGGAAATTGTACTTTGCTACCTCTTAAACTGTAAGAGCAGATACTCTTTGGCTAACCTGTAGGGAACTTCCTTCCTCCCTTTGTAAAGGAAATAAGGATGTGAAGATACGTATCTATGCTGTTGTGTCCCTCCCCACCCCCCTCCCACCCCCAGCTTCTTTGCACTGGTGACTTTATCAGCTTTGCTTCAAGCATCATCTCTTATATTCAAGGCCATCAGATAGAGATGAACTAGGAAAAAAAGAAATCCAACTTTTGACTCAAACTCTTGATATATAAATGATGTAACCCAGAACTTAGTGTTACTCCTACACAGATCTTCACAGAAGATCGTCAGTCAAGTACCAAAACTGGAGGTCAGTGTTTTGCCTTTGAATCATCAGATTAAAAAGAAGTTTTTCAGTGAAGCCTAAACAACAGCACTATCTTAGAGTTACATATTGACAGAGACCCTTCAACGCAGTTAGATACACATTTGTAGCTATGCTTTTATATTTTAACTGGGGTTTTTTAATGCTGTGACAAATTTTGAACTGCAAAGAGAGTGAGACAGCACAAAGTGTGAACTGTGCTTGACAGTTTAATTAAGAAACCAGCTAGCTGATCTTGAGGTTTTTTTCAGCATGAAAGTGACCCCTTTTACTGCCCTTACATGTCATTCTTTGTAGGATAGTATCATAAGGCCTTTCAGGTAAGTTATTGAATTACTGCCAAGCCAAATTATACATATTTAGCACCTTAGCACTACAGCATTGTGGACCAAATCTTGTCCCACACCAGCTCTTGCAGTGGGAGGAGGGATGGGCTGCAGAGAGGCACTACAGCTGAAAGAGCTGTGGGTCCTGCTATAGCCTGGCCGTGGAGACCTGCACAAATCTTCCCTCTGCCCAAAGAGCCTTCTGTCACCAGGGACCCGCTAGAGCAGAGAGGTGGCTGCTCAGGCAGAGGGAGCTCTGCTCAGTCCTGTCCAGCTCTCGGCTGCCTCAGCCAGCACCACACGGGGTGCGCACTCACTGCACGCTCCCGGGGAAGCGGCCTCACTTACCCTGCTGTGTAACACGGCCAGCACAGCAACAGCCCTGCTGCTTTTTGGCAAAAGGGAGACCCATCTTGGTCCCATAGCAAGGCTCCAGTTCAGTGCAAAGAGATAAAACTCACCTTAACAAGGAAATAAAAAGTTGTTCAAAATCATCTCTTCTTTCTGTGAGCAGCCTCTGATTATAAGGCAAGTGAGCATAAAAATGGCATTTGCAGTCTTAGGAAACAATGCCTGTGCACAGTTTGAAATGTTTCAGATTCATTCTTTGGAAACAATTTGTGTGATTTATTCTGTTTTCCTTCAAGCACGATTCTGTTTTTCTTCAGGGCTGCCTGGGGTGTGTGGTTTGACACTCAGCTTGTCAGTTTAGTATTGTGAGATTGTGAGTTTTTTGAAGAGGGCACATCTGTGGTTATAGAAGAATAACAAGAAGCGTCAGATGTTCAGTGAACAAAAGAGCAGAGCTTGGGAGGATCTCAGAAATGAATAGTTAGCAGAGATGACATGTTTTTGACCCAGAGCTGTAGAGGGCTAATGTAAAATTACTTATTTTCCAAGTTTACAAATGCTCTCTGGAAAAATTATCTTAATAAGGAAGAAACACTTTAACTACATTTCTAGTTGTGAGATTTTATAACAAGCCAAGGATCTTAAGCAGCAAAAATATCTACTTTATCTTTTTTTTTTTTTTTAGTGAGAGCCCACAGTTGAGAAAAAAAAGAATGTATTCAAAAAAGCTTTAAGTTAATCAGAGCTTTAAGCAGTAAAACTATTGCCCTTTTGAGAACAGAAGGAAGTGTTGGAACTGCAGCTTCATCCCCTGTATTATTCCTCAAGACCGCTTGGGAATAGTTAACGCTGATGGACATTTAACCAGTCTTTGTGCAAGAAGTAAAGTCAGACTGCAGAGGGGTGTAGGCTTAGGCAGGTTTCTGTGCAAAAGTGAACTAGATCCAAAACTTGCCCAAAAATCAACAGCCCGTGGGGTTTGCAACAGTGTATGCCTTCGTTAAAGTGCAATTACTATTCTAGCTTAACCACCTGCATTGTTATCAAAAGACTGTAATATTCTCAAACATTTTTTAATCTTGCTCTCCTATCCTGATATGAAATCACTCTCCCTCTTCTGTCTATGCAGGTAAAGATACTCTACCGATACTGGTCTCACTGAAGTATTTCTCATGTATCACATGCTTTGAGACCATGTCTTCAATTTGAAATACCTGGGATTTTACGCACAAGAAGTGCAAAAAAGTTAGCAGTCACGTTCAGGAATTCTGTGCTAAAGTGATATTTTAATATTTCAACTGCCAAAGTAACGTACCTGTAATTTGAACTACAGCCAGCCTTGCTGAATTAGTACTAGTCACAGATTTGTAACCATTTATTCTGTTTATTAAATTAACAAATCAGAAGAGTCTGCAAAAGGTTTTCTCCTGACTGTAGATAGCACTTGTAATACTGAGATGTTTACGGAAAATCCTGCTCAGTTGCAAATCCTGATTAGGAAACGTTATCATTTTTTCTGCATAATAGGTGAGATAGACGTGCCTAACATATGGTTGCTATAAAATACCTTAGATGAGTCAGATCTTAGCTGACAGCTGTAAGCAGGGTTGTTCTGGCTTCTTAGATAATACTACCAATTATGATCCTTTTTGTTACTTAACTACTGTGCTGTTAAATTATATTAACCTGATTTGTAGACACTCCTGTTTGAGTAGAACAAAAAAGCAAGATTTACGATGTAAATCCTGATCTAAATGTTTGCAGCTTATTAAAGCAGAATCCAAAGTCCTTCAAACTCTCTGTAGTGATGACTAATTCTAACCAAATTGTAAGACTCCCAGGAAGCTGCTGCTGTCCCTCTAAGTGTTCAGTGCAGTTACATACACCATGAAATTTAGGAGGCTCAGACATGCCAGAGATGGCATTGATCTGGCTTGCAGTGGTGCAGGGTGTACCAGAGCCCCACTGGCTCTGATCTTTCCAAGCAGCTCCCACAGGTAATCACAGCGTGCAAAAACGTACTGAAGACTCCGCCTTTAAAGTACAGGCTACCAAATGATCCTGGGAACTGCCAAGGGGGGACTCTGCAGAGCAGTAACAGGAGATTGCCTTGGGATCACCTGTGAGTCAGCTCTAGCCTGTTCCTGGAGAGGGCTCATTAGAGCTCTTGTCTTGGGGTAACGGCAGGATAGCACAGTAAAGCCAACAAACAGGTGGACATCTGCAGTGTACAGGGCCCACACTTACTGCACTGTTCTGATTGATTAGCCTTCCTAAGTCTAGGACTTTAGTTTACACATTCAGTTCTGGTAGCTAAGTCAGAACTCTAGTTTAGAACTCTAACTTGCACCTTGCTCTACTCTACAGCTGCAAGCAACTAAGGGGGAATGACTAACATTTAATCACACGTCCTTACACTGCCTCAGTGGCTGATCTGCTTTCACTTGCTTTTTGAAACCAGAGTGCTCAAATGAGAGCTACCTGAAGATACGGGTTTCCAGCTCCTCCCTGCCCCCACCTCACCAAATCCTGTTTAGCACCACAAACGCCACAGCTCATGTTTTGCAGCATCTTTCAGGCATCTCCCAAAGCACTCCACACTCTGTGCAGAGAAGTGGTTCTAAGACAAAGAGTCACAAAAAGAAGGCTCTCAAGAGAACAAGTCTTCAGCAATATTACTTTCTGCCTTTGCCAATGGAAGGCACACCCACTTCCTCTGACTCTAATCAGAGCACGACTGGCTGTCAGGTGGTAAAGATATGCAGTTGAGAAACAAGAGGTCTTTATAGGTAGGTGCCTAGCCCTGCCTTGTATACCATCTGCTGCTAATGGAAACTTAAGACTTGCCAAAAAGAGAGGCTGATTCTGTGTTTTCAATATTTAATGTTCACTGGAAATGACAGTTCAGCATTACCTGCTGCCTCAGTCAGATCAATCTAAACTCCACCCACAGCACCCTGTTCCTAAGCAATTGCAAAAATAAACAGTAAGTATGGAAAGCTTAGAGCCAAATTGTAGAACTAGAGTGTAACCTCCTGGATGTAATTTCAACATATGAGCATTATTTTTTCCCCTAAAGACTGCCCTCACTTTAATTCTTTTGGTTTTAACTCTTACAGGTTAAGAAAAAATGGTTAGAAATAACAGCCATCAAAATGAACAATAGGATCAGATTGCTTAGAAACTTAAGAGTCTCAGTTTCATAAACTATTACAAATTATTCCAGGGAGAGCCAGTCTACTATGGTCAACATTCTGAGCCGACTTTTCTGCTTTCTTTCCCCCACCACGGATTAAGGGACAGACCATTACCACCACCCACTTCATATACTGCACTAAGGTAAGATTTGGAGACCCTAAATTTAAGAGCATTGATTCTCTCTGAAGTAAATTAAGACAGGCAGGTACCTAAGGTTGGATGCCTAAATTTAGAAAGTGTGACTACCGCTTTCCCCTTCTCTCTTCCTTTTTCTTCTCTCTGCTGTGTTAGTCCTTTTTTTCTCCAGCAGTTAAAAGATCAGTTCAGACTTCACGTCCAGCTGAGCTGCTCATTCCCTCTTGCATTTTGTAGAGTTCAGGTTTTCTCACATCCAGGGGAGAAGGGTAGTACATGGAACATCAAGATTCATAGAACTGTTATTTCCCCCTAAAACCACAATAGATGTCTCACTTTTAAGCTACTCACTGACACTGAAAATACAGGGGACTCTTCTGTATGTAGTGTGGACGAAGCCTTTGAGGCCCCAGACGTATCTCATACATGTACCATGTCCTTGTCGTTCCCTGCATCACTCTTTAAAAGACAGGGTATATGTAACTTTCCAGTCCTGGGTTTAGACAGCAGCACAGCCCTGGCAGTTATGCTGCTCTACATTTACTAGAGGCACATTTTTGTTTTGATAGTCTTAAGTGAAATAAATCAAGCTCTCTTCTGCTTAATGTAGAATTTTGTATTATCATATATAAGCATAACATTTGCCAACTTTAGACAGATGCAGCGTAATCTCTGATAATTTACAGGTTACCTTATGACTTTCCTACTTTCCTGAAATCATCACTATCAAATGGACCATCTGAATCCTCTGCTCTCCAAAATCCAATAAAAATCAGCGAGCATGGTCAATGGGCACAAAGAATCAAACAGCAGCAGTGAAGGGTTCTGCACTAGGAAATTCAGTATTACACAGGGCAGTGCTTACCTTACAGTATTTACAGGACTGTGAACTGAACTTCGGTGTGAAAATAGACACAAATGCCTTTTTGTCAGCCTCTCTGGCCAGCACAAAGACTGCTTTGAATAACATTGAAAAAATGTGACTTTATACGTGGCTGTTCTCTTCCTGAGATTACTTCATTATAGCTACAGAAAACTTGGTAAGAAATCCATACTTCTGCTAGGCAGGGTATGTGTCACACATTCCTCCTTCGATGCGCAGAAGCTGCAATAGCATGAAGCAGGCTCTGCTTCAAGCTTTAAACTAAACTGTTCTTCTGTTCTTTACTTAATCCATTATATACATCAGGGAAAAAAAAAATCACTGTAGAAGTGAAATATCACACTATATTTGCCCTGCTTATACCCTTTCTACCCTAAGGCCCAGATCCATAATGTCCCTACACAAGATGGTCTCAGCAGCTCACAAGTCAATCACAAAAATGTAGCGTGTGTGAGATAAGGCTGAAACCACCACTGACCTGAGTGTCAACTGCCCTCATCCGCTCAACTACCAGAGCACAAACGACAGCAACAAGGCCACAAGGCAACAATCTGCCTGCAAACAGAAGCAGAATGAGAAGTGGGGGAACGGCTCCAAAACCGACTGAGTTAAGAAAGAGTGACATCTGTTAAAGGACAGATAGTTGTGACAGAAATTAGCTTTAAGCTCAAAAATGATGTCTGGATTTGAACATTTCTATGCAGTTAAGCTGTTATAAAACAAGCTCATAAGAAAACTACATCAGTGAACTTAATTTTTGGTACTTGATTTGTCATCTTTACATACCAGTTAAGGCTGACAGTACGAAAGATCCTTTTCAGATGAGTCTACAGCCTTTCTCCCTAGTAATGGATATATATGCATACTGTCTCCATTTACTTATGTACGTGTTACTCATGTGTAAGGGAGATAAAATCATTAAAGGTAAGTGAAGAATATTCCTTCAGGGCATTTGCAGCATACTACAGAAGTCTTTTCTTCTGGCCTCATGGAAGGAGAAAGGTTATTCTGTTCTCTTAGGGCCAGGAAAAGAATGGGGGAGCTCACTACACAGGAGATGAAGGAGAGCGACAAAAATTCTGAACATTTACTTTTCTGAGCTGCTGAGGCAGACAGTAAAAGCAGCTACACTGAACCCTGATAAAGAGGTCTTTGAGCCTGCAACCTATTTATTCTTATTACAAGATCATACATTTCCTACACAGTAGATGCTGAAGACAAAGCCTAAAAATAACTAAAAAAAAAAAATAAAAAAAAAAAAGAATCACACCACTAAACTGACAGGAAGTGTAAAAACTTTTCAAATGTGAGCCATCAAACGTAATAAAACATAGACACATTCCTGGTATAAGTAAGTACATTTGTACTGCCTCCTAGGCATACTCAGTGTAACAAAACTGTTGTGAGGTAATCTTTGTGCCCCAAGGTAAATGTGCATGGAACAGAACAATGGCTTGCTCATCCACAGTGAGTACTACTACAAATAGAAATATATTTAACTTCTAAAATCAGAAGGAAATAGATATAAAATCAAGGTTTAACTTTTGCTCAGAGTATCATACCTATTACTCAGTCTTCTATAGAAGTTCATCTTTTGGTGAGGTTTTGACCCTTCTTTCCATACATATTAAGTAAACTTTTTCCATCACGGCCCAAAACCAATGTACCTTCTATCCAGTAACTCTTACGAATTTTATATCAGACACGCTATGATCGCAATGGGTAATTTTTTCCTGTTGCATACTTAGAAAAATGCATAGCTGTAACTCTGCATTAAAGGTTACCCAAATTCTAAATTGTTCCTTTTACAACGTACACCGAACATAACTTCCCATTACAAGGTAAGTTAGGAGAAGTCAAGCATCTCCTAAATAAAGTCTAGTGCACAATGACGCTTCCAGGGAAAAGCTGCATGGGCTTCTGTGCATTTATCCTGAACATACGAAGGAACAACACAGCAAGAAACTAATTAAGTGTAGAGTTCCCTTATGATGTCCAATTACAGAAACAAAACAAAGGAATAAACTCTGTTTTTTAAATGGAGTCTCTGCATAGCAGCCCTGATAAGTCTTGCTTCAGCCTGAACCAGTGCTGGCATTTGCTGCAGACTAAGCACTGTCAGTTACAACCTCCTTCTCAAATCTCTCAAAGGACAGCATCCTATGAACTGAGAACTATGCAGTAAACCATGTTATGGAATCATTAAGAGTTACTAGTGGACTAGTTTTAAATTGCAATTTATCATCAGTTAGTGGCAGAAGCAAGCCCAAAGACATTTGGGCAAGCCCAAACAACACAACTCTTGAAATGAAATGACTACTGTAAGCCAAAATTTTTTAGTTATTAAAATATATTTTACAGTCCAAATTATTAGCAGTTAGAGTCTGTTTAAAAATAACTTTTACATAAGTTCAAAGACCACCCCTTTTCTCAGAAGCAGCAAGAGAAATAAGCTATAACTCAGACATCTTTGTGTACTGTCATAGTCATTCTTCAAGTTACTGCTCCATGCATTGGGGCAAACGGAAAAACGTCAGCAGCACTGTTCTTAACACTCCAGGCTAATATTCTTTTCCCCCCCACTCTCTTTCCCAAACTCCTGTAGATAAACTGAAAATTTCCAAGCTAAGAAAGAAACAAATCCAAATTCCTTTCTACTGCTTTTAAACACACGGTTTTCCGATGATCCACACGGTAACTTGTCTTCGTGCATACCTTGAACAACATTTCAGTTGGCAGCTTTCCCACAAGACTTTAAAATTCTTACCCATAGCAAGGAAATGAAAAAGCAGAAGTGCAAGTAGTACAATTCGTACTAAACTACATTTTTCATTTTAAAAAAGATCCAATAATTGAAGGTGTTCTTTTATTCTCTGTGCAGCTATTTCAGGTGGTAGGAGATGTTAAGATGATAATGTTATCCTGTGGGGAACAAAGGATTGAGATCAGTAATGTTAATACTCTGATTAATATTATAATTCTGTTTTCATTGAATCAGTTGAATATGATCAACACAAATAAGGTATTTGCTCTAAATTTTCTGGCCTACCCAGAAGGCAATGTTGTCTCAACAATAAGAAAAAAATACGCATCTCTTGGCTCCATTTTATAGCACAAAAACTGAACATAACAATTTAATTGTAATAAAAAAACCCTGCTGAGCCTTGGCTGTTGTAGCCACACAGAAATATTTTTTTTTTATTTTATAAATTGTGGTAGTAAAAATTCCTCTTAAAATTGCAGTAAACCACTATATTATCAAAAGATTAATGTGATAAGTAAGCAGCTGGCATTTACTGTAAGTGACAAAATGATGACACTCATTTCCATACCATATATATTTCTTTACTTTAAAATGTGCTTCACACATTTTCTACTCTGGCTGATACAATCTGTAGTTACTGTGCATATTTACAAAATGCTGAAAATAAAACCCAGCGTTAACTGGCTTAGTTTTATGACACACAAAGCAGCTTAAAACTGACTGACCGTTCAAGTCGTCCGTCCATTCTAAATATTCTTGTTAAACTTTCCAAATCTTCATTTTTGAAATGCAGTTCTTCCAGCAGCGTGGCCAGGAACTGTGTGTACATTGGGTTTGTCTCAGTATTCTTGAAAAGTGGAGTAGTTTGTGACAATCTGGAAAAAAACCCAAACATATTTCATACAGAAAAGCAATTTTCAGTGTCTGATGTAAAAAAGTAAAGCTTGTGTGTTCACACAACTGTATTGAAGAAAGGCAGTGTATACTGTCACAATTCATTACAATATATAACAGACTGTATGTGATATATAAAATGTGATCAACACCAAAATACGATTTTTTATTAAGATGTAGTGAAACAAAAAAAAAACTAATTAGGAAAAAAATGAGTGAGTAGTTTGTATGCCTGTAATTGGTTGTATACTGATGTTATTTAATGTAGACAAAATTCAGAATGAACAAAGTGCAAAACATTATACAATTACACATAAAAAAGGAAAGATCTTAGTCATTATTTTCCTCTTTACCAAAAAGCTCCTAAACAATCATACAGTAAAAGCTGCATACTTCTTTGCATGAGTAAAATATAAGAGCTATAAAATTCTGTTTAAAATAACCAAGAATAATATTTACAGTCACACACTGTCAAAGTTCATAAAGACTTTCAAGAAGGTCACTTCCACAGCCGATTTTCCCCTGCTCTGTGTGCCATAAACCACAACTCAGGAGTAACAAACCCATTTTACTTTGTGCCAAGATTTCTCCAAACACAGAGAAACCTCCCACAGAGGCATTTTGGATTATTATTAATTTTACTTGATGCACATGGGCACGAGACATTGATTAAATTCTCAAACCAAGGAACAATTTGAATGAGTAATCAGAGAAATCTGATTTCTTAGTTTTGACAATCTGTACCTTAAAGCAGTTTAATGGAGAGGTCGGGCAGTTACCACCCGAGCCGGTAGAACAGAGTCCCTGCTCACCGGCTGGGGGTTGGTTTTTGCATTATGACGCTTTATCAGCAGGGGAGCAGAGGAAGTGCTGATAGAGGATCAGAGTAATCATTTCAGAGTGTTAGTCTGGAGACAAGGATAGTCTTCAATTCACCCTTCTCAGAATTAAGCAGACTGTATATGAGAAAAGACTGGTGGCAGAAACAGTCATGACTTCCTGAGTGCTGGTGCCCGGCAGCTGCAGCATTGTCAACCGCTCTCTTGGCAAGGATGTAGATTTACATGCATTTTTATCTGAATTTTCTTACTCCTGCCATGGGCTTAAGAGGATGTTAACAAGGACATTATTTTTCAAAAGGAGCAGAAAACTTGTGCAGCTTTAAGTAATACTCTAAACCTAAAATCTTTATATAATGAAGCTCACACACTTTTTTTTTGAACTGCAGTTTGTAATATTATATAGTTTCATAAATTACAAACATATCTCTGTTTAAGACACCCTATTTAAAGAACAGCTACTATAGCTCACACCAAGAAAGAAAGAAGGCAATTTCTCTAACAGTAGCCATACCAGGCATTAAATATTGAGAAAGGGAAGTTGAAAAAAGATATTTTATCTCTGGATCAACTTTTTTCCTTACCCGAGCTTTGCTTAAAAACTAATTAAGTCATTAATTATCTCATAAGCAAGAGACTAAATCAACAACTAGTTTCAGAAAGGCATGTGCAAGTTTCTAGCAATTAGTTAAACGTTGCATCTTGATGGGACAACATATTAAACATTTATGAATATATGTACAAACACTTTAATCTTGGAAAATTGTGTCCTTTTGGCCTAACTTGTAATTTGAAAAGCAGTTATTGTTGAGTACCTTTCTACTTTTAAGCGGCTGTTGGAGCAGAAGCAGAAGCTTTTGTCTGCAAAAGGAGCAAGCACAAGTTTTTGCACACTAATTTGCATCAAGAGGTAAGTCACATGCTCTGACTAACACTGGTCCAGTGTATATTTGAGGTACTGCACAACAGAGCTTTGAGGGCCTATTTAACTGAATTAAACCTTAATTGTATGCAGACAAGCCAGAACAGCATTTGGGATCAGTATCTCCAAGTCACTGAAAGCCACTATGACCCAAATACTGAATAAACTATCATGACTAATTCAATTCAATTTTAACACAGGATTTCAGTTTTTGATCATGGAATTCCTTGAAACCCTGCAGCATCTTCAAAAGACATAGAATATAAACAGGAAATGGGATACCCCGGCCCCCAATAAAAACAACTGGCTTCTGCAACAATGAAAAGAAAAATATAAATTCTGCTTTTCTGTTACTCCTTTCACATATTGCAACATTCATCTGGAGCAAACTTTTGTGAGTAAAGTCAAATAAAAATAAGAAAAGCTAAAAGATTAAGTGATTTTAAAATAACCACCTACAGAATCACACAAACATAAATGTTACAGTCCAAAATCATACACCCATTCTTCAAAGGCTCGCCTTCAGCACACCCGTTAAAAGGAAATGTTCATGCTCAGATCATGGAAAAGTAGTATATCAGAGTCGATGAAAGTGTCGTTTCCTGCACACCCACTTACACCATATGGTAAACAGGTATTTGTGAAGTTTAAGAAGTGTTAAAAATGTCAAACTATATCTGATTGATAAAATTTGTATTTGCTGGCTATTCCACATATGTTACATGTTCAAGAAAAAAACCCACAAAAGTGAAATTCATGTGAAGACGAAGCAGTTATCATCAAGCTATTAAATGACATCTGGCTACCATAAAATGTTTACATAGTTTCAATGCTTCAACTCAAGACCCAAGCTTTCTGTGAATTACTTGCCTTACAAACACATTTGACAAGTATATTTTTAAGATCATCATAACCAGGATGACTGGTAACTACTCCTCTATCAGAAGGATGCAGTTGAACTAATGAAGGGTCACAAAGTTTCCTGAACAATTGTTTCAGAACATGGAAATGAAAGAGGATTTGGCAACAAATACAGGCAGCAATTTTTTCCCCTTCTCCCACCAAAACACACACACAAGCACAGATTACTTCCCATGAGCTACAAGGGTGCCAACAAGCCTGTGATGCTTGTTGATGCTACAATAGATTCTCACTACAGGTCCCTACCTGAAAGGAAGTCCAATGCATTTTTTGGTCTGTTTGGACAGCTACAAATAGGACCACGGTTATGAGCAATAAACTCTTACCCTGTGCAAACATTTCAGCTGAAGATCTGGTAACATGTCCCATGTACCCTTAACAAGGAGTAGAAGTGCTTACAAGCCTCCACCATCATTTCAGGTGATTCACCACAGCTATTGAAGAGTCTGGGAGATCATTCAGCCATTCCAGCCATGTGCCATTAGCACGACTCTGAAGTACTTTTGCTCCATTGCTATGACAAAGCCACGTCACATTGCTGACAAGGACTGAGCCAGGAGAAAGACGTGACAAATCCAAACTGTGCAGGAGACACTCTGTGGAGTGCCAGGGATCATTACCTGACAGCTACTACTACAACAAAGCATTAAACAGAATCCTATCTGAATAGAAAAACTCTCTATACTAAAAGTCTGCCAATATTCAGACACAAATGAAAAACATTTTAATGGAAACTCTACATCAAAGTGTGTTGCTGGGATTTGGTAAGGACAGACTAGCAATCCCATGCTTTTTTTGTGTGTGTGACTAAATGGCTCTGAAAGCAGAGCAGCTTATTGAAGTCTAACTCTGTAATTCAAAAGCAGGGAATAGCACCATCATGTGGGTTACAGATAATGGAAATTAATTTGGAAGTCTGTAATTTCTCTTCAAAACTCACACGTGCATGCCTATTATGAGTCAATTCCAGATTTGAAAAAACAAAGTCATGAATGTAGGACAGCCCATCTTTGTGAATAATTAATTGATACTTAGAAGGATCAAGTTAAAAGGCCATCAACCCACAAGATTTCCAGCTTTCCCCCTCTACATATTTTTTTATAAACATTTATATTACCTAAACACCAACTGCTTTTCAGATTTACCATTAACATACTCTTCTTCCTAGCTCTGTACCTACCATTTTGAGTTCAAATCCCTAGGGAAATTGTCTCCAATTGCTTCTACAAGGTATAAAGCAATCGTTTTGTTTAAGACAAATGGCCAGACAGAGTCAATACAACACATGTTACACATCAGCAA
The DNA here is from genome assembly GCA_013399855.1 of Oxyruncus cristatus. NCBI lineage: Eukaryota > Metazoa > Chordata > Aves > Passeriformes > Cotingidae > Oxyruncus > Oxyruncus cristatus. The sequence continues at coordinate 2,327,117 of VXAY01002814.1, read as the reverse complement.
TAAAACTCACTGAAAGAGATGTGCACTGCAGCTCGTAGACCATCTGCCTGTACATACAACTGTAGTGTTGTCATGTATCAATCACTTAGAACAGTGCTTCATTTGATGGGGTGCACTCTAACACTTGCTGTGTTTATCCACTTCATGAATCCCTGCCAAAGGCACTCAGACATTTTGACAGAGTATGTCAAAGCATCACTGTAATTTTGAATGTTCTTCAAAATACATCGACTGCCTGCTTAGAGGTTGAGTCTCTCACTTCCAGTATCTCACTGGATACAGTATGTTTGTCTAGAGACAGCAATTTTGTTAGGAACGTATCTTAAATCACAGCAGGATTTCCACAGACCTTAAAGCATGATGCATCCCTCAGGCCAGAGTTACTATCAGACAGAAGGCTGATTTGAAGCATGTGAGTGTAGCTGTAAGTCAAAGATGCAACACCAGGGAGCTTTAAAAAATTATAAATTTTGGTATAATTAAGTGGTTACAATCACACTGTTCTAACACATGCTCAGAAATTAGAAAATATGACAGCCTCAACTTAGCAGTTACGTTCACAGCTTCAGTGAAAAACCCCCACTTGTTTCTAATAACTTTAGTTCGAGCATCATTGAAAAATCTCAACATTAAAAAACCCCAAACCGTTAAAAGCAAAAGACTGTCTCTAGAGTGAACATTTTCCATTAGAACACATTAATATTTGACAGACAATCTTGAACTGGAAGCATCTAACTTACAAACAAGATGCACAAGTATTTAAATATATCTTAGGAATTAAGTTTTTTAAATTAAACTATACTAGGACTGAACAAAAGTAATTATGATCAGTGTCATTTGCAACTCTGAAATTTAAGCAGCCTCTAATCTGGGGCCTTTTGTTACCAAATCCAGTGGGTCAAAAAGGAAATCAGTATTCGCGGGCAGTTTTCTTTAATTTCCCCCAATTTATTCCTGTATTATATTCTCTTAATAAAAGATAAAACACTCTGAAGTCTATGCTGTTGAATGGTAACAACTGGCAGAAATAAACAGGCAATTTTCTTACTGAGATAAAAAAGCTACTTACGGTCTAGTTTTAAATATAGCCTGAAGATCCTATTCTCATCATAAAGACAAGAATTTTGTAACTGAAGTGCAACTTATGTTTTATTTATTATTTAACTTCCTTTCATTATTGTGTACTGACTTGTCCACAGAATCCAGCACAGGCACTTTAATTCTCTGATGGCAACAGAAACTAAATTATTCATAGTTTAAAATTTTTGTCCACGACACTTAAATCAATGCTAAAAACACTGATTCAAAATCAACGACTGGAATTCCTACATAATCCAAGTACATGGCAAAAATTAAGGTTCATTCAAAAGTTAACTTTGTTGATTGTTTCCAATATCTTCATTTTTTCCTGTGCAGTTTCTGCAAGTCCATTCAATAAAAATATTTGATATATGTTTAAGCATATACTTACACAAAATACATATTTTCTTCATTTAAAGTTCACTTTCCACACACATTTTTCATATAGTGGTGTCCAGTCAACTTCCAAATGGGGCGAAAACTTTACTTGTGGTGTAGCCAGGTGGATACAACTAACAGTAAAAGGAAAGCATTCCTACAGTAACAAGGGTTTATCTAACTATTTGATAGGAGTGCTTGCTAACAACTAAAAAAGAGACAGTAACTTGCTTTTTGCAAGCTATTTGCATGAATAGCAGGATATATTTTTTATGCCACTTTCTTCCTCTCCCTTGAAAGTTATGGATTACTCCATCAGCTGCCAGCTGTTATTTGTAATAGCCAGCTGTGTAACTACAAAGATCCTGCAATGAAAAAAATTTATAATAATGTTGCACTGATGCAACAAGATACAGAAAAGGGGAAAAAAATCAGTTAAATTGTCCTCAAAACAATAACTTCCATAAGATAAATGACCCTTGACTTTCAATGTTGGACAAATAAAAAACTTTTCCAAAACCAAAAAAGATTTCTATTTTCATCATTAGGTCAGTAATTAATTTTACAGGCAAAGTAAAAGTCTAATGCAAATGAACACTCAAAATAAGTCTTAAAATCAGTAACATGTTCAAGGAAACCACGGTGACACATACATGGTGTGACAATTCAGTACAGCCACTTTAGTGCTATTTGTGTCACATCTGTACATGGTACACTTGAAGGCAACATGCCCTCAAATGCACACTCTATATACAAATAACTACAAAAAAAAATTAAAATGTCCCAAAAATCAAATAAACATCTGAAACTTTCCGTTAATGTAACTCATACTATTTTACTACAACATGACTAATTATATAATACAATTCTTCACAGAAAGTAACTAGCAAATGGCTTTTCTCACTACTCCCATATTTCGGCTCCCTGTGAGTGACCAGTAGCACAAACATGACAGCAACAATTTCCATTCAGCTGAGAGAAAATG
>VXAY01002814.1:2299616-2324602 GCA_013399855.1 Oxyruncus cristatus | reverse complement strand
CCCCCCCCCCAGTATCACTCCTATGATGTTCTTTCCAAGCAAGTGTCGTGACCTTATATGTGCACACACAGAAAAATGTCAGTTCCCTCGGCACTTGTCCAGGAAAGGAACTGCACATTTCAGAACATTCAGCAGGTGGAAGATGACATCACATTCCCTGCAAGCATGGGCCAGCATTATGCTGAACCTGTAACACTATGCAGTTGGCTTAAGTAGTCAGGGATCACTGTTTTAAGCGAGGCTTAGCCTGTCTAATGAGAAAGATGAGAGCCAACACTCTGAAAATATTTTGCTGTCATGTGAGTGACAAAAATTTCAGGACCCATGACTCCTTTAAAGTCCCAGTAATAATATATAACGGCTCTATTTGTCTCCTAATACAGTGATATTTAAGAACTCTATTTTTCAAATACTTGTTTTTAAATGACTACCAGGATTGCCATCAACAGAAATATCATATAGGTCTGGAAAAACCAATTACTTGGGTAATTATATGCCAAACAGCATTTCCAGATTTCTTTAACAGTGGATTAGAAAGACCTTGAGAGGACTAAGGAAGCACCAAGACATCTACATTTTCTTATCCATAGTTCTCTTCTACAAACTTTAGCTGGATCAGACTCCGTTTCACCATTTTGTATTCACAGATATGACTGCAGGATGATTTCCTAAAAAACAACTGGACTATGGTACCCACATCTGCATTGCCATATTCCAAATGATTGCTACATTAGTTCACAGGCACAAAGGATTAAATGTCTATAATGCTGCAACCCATTTAAAGCACTTGCATTCATACAGGGATTTGTTCCAAGAAGTTTCAATTCAGCTTATCATCATAATGCCAAGGCAAAAAAGAGTTCAAAATCTGAACCCAGAAGAAATCACTATCAGCTGTTTCTCCCTAACAAATCTAAGTTTCTTAGGTACACGTTTCAAGGACAGGCTTTGTTTAAAGAGCTCCATTTATTTGAAGTCTGTTTCCTGCTAACCAGCTGACAGATCAAAGGTACTTCTCAGTTCGATCATTTGTTCCCATTGTCCCCTCTTCTTTAACTTTGTCAAAAATTTTAAATTTAGTATCTTTAAAATTTATTTTAAAATTGATCCTTTCTGCCTTCTCAGTCTTCTTTTCCTTTTGTTTTGTGTTCCACTAAGTTTTCCTGTGACACTTCTCAAGTACTGGAATATATGCCACTGAAGTATTTAGTTACATGAAATTGAGGACAGGTCTCTGATTAAAGAAAGCTAAAAAGCAAGCTTCTGAGAACCTGAACCTTTCAAGTAGTTGGTAAAATACACACTGTTTTATAAATTATTGTGCACGTAAAGTAAGACAATCTAATATCTAAAAGATGCTTTTATATTCAAACATGGTACATGGTATGAATTAAACATTGATTAATATACTTTCACTTTTGCAACTGCTGAACTTTTTTGTTTCTACATATGGGAATTCTATTCCTATCAATTCATTATCTCAGTGATATGTAAAAAAAAATAAATTCAAAAAAGACAAAATAAAATATAGTGACCTACAGTTAAAACAGCTACCATGCAATATGCTTAAGTAATAATGTCAATACTTGACTTTATAAAATGTACTCACCTGTTCTCAGTTCCTAGGGATACAATGATTGTAAAATTGATCACAGTTTGGTTTCACAAGTTTCTAACATTGTAACTTGATTACAGTCCAGTATACAGATCAAACACCTGCAACAATGCAGCTGAGTAAAAAGAGACACACTAGGAATAGACCTGCTTCCACTGTGTCCAAATTTTTTTTTATTCAGAAGTTAAACATAAAGACCTCAATACTTGCCTTTCCCAGTTTTGAAAACAAATGCCAGCGTGGTTTTGGACCTCTCAAAATGAGATTCTTAGAAATCCCTAAAAGTTACAGATTCTTAAGCATCTTTTCCCAGACATGTCAGCACACAGGAGGTTTAAAAAACCAAACAAACCAAAACAAAAAAATCCAAACCCTTTTCCGGTTTAATTGTTTTATTTCCAAATCTACTATTGACTTGATGATTCCTAGTAAATCACTTTTCTACCCTTAATCTCAGTCTTAGCATATCTACAGCAGATGAGTACTAGTAACACTGACTTGTGAAAGTACACTGACCCAAACATATGCCTCAAAGCAGCAGAACATGTGATGAGGTTGGGAACAAATATGAAGAGCCGGATGAACCTCGACTACTCGTTAACTTTTTAAAAACACAAATACCTCATCTCAGAAATACTGAGTTTTATGATGAATGAACTCTATTCAGTGTGTTAAGATGTTCAGATGGACAAAGGATGGAAGAGAGCGAGTGATATATGCACTTCTGTGGAACGTAGGCTGGAAGTGGGGTACATGAAATGAAACATGCTGACATCTCAAGCCTCTAAACAACCAAGCATCTGTACAGCTTTTGCACTGATGCTGGTTATGCACTTAATGGTGTGTAATTATCATATACAACATACACTTTGCAGTTTCTGGACTACATCTGGTTAGCTGTGTTTGCTACCAGCCAGTTAAAGCACACTTTTACTTTCGGGGAGCAACTGGAAGAGAAGAACATGTACTGCTGTGCATGTGACTGTTCTAGTTTCTTTGTACTGTTTCATGCAGAATTTTATGAAGATATAGTTATTTTATATTTATACAACATTTGGGTTAATTGATGGTTGCAGTCTTCTTATCCCAAGTATTTATTTTAATTATTCACACTGTGTCAAAAAGAGCCCCCTGCCCTGATGCTAAACTCGCTGGCTTGGATTGTCTGTAAATTCTGAGAGCTTTCTCATAGCCCATTGCCTACAGAAACACTTCATGCATCATCTTCTCAGTGACAAGTGTTTCCTTCCTTCCCCAAAGAAGCTGTATTTTCTGCTTTTATAAATATGAAAGGAAAACATTTCAGAAAATATTGTACATGTTCTTCTTCACTGTTAAGACCCCACTTTAGGTCAGAACTTAATTGCCAGACTGGATGAGTGTCACTGGCTGTCAAAATGTTTTTATATCTCAAGAAGTAACGTGACAAATAACGAGAAGTAGTATAAACTGCCTTTGTATTTGATTCTTACAGTATTAGGACACAAAACCAAGTCTCCAGTTCATCAGTGTACTGCCCACTATCAATTATCACATAAAAAAATTTGCCTCCTCTCCGAGTTAATCTTCTCCTCTCCCCTCCAAATTTTCATGCCTCTGAGTAATTTTCAGTTTATTCCTGGTCACTGTAGAATATTATAGGACCACCAACATTCTCCAACATAACATTCTTGATATGAAAGTAAATAAAATACATGTCTCTATTTCCCCCAACTGACACAGACCTTTGATATGTGGGTCTTTGGGTAGGTCTGTGGACCACTGTTGATCCAAGCAAATTACAACACCTCAATAATTCAGCTATTTCTGTTTTCTAAGACACAATTCATTCATAAAGCAAGGTTTTTAAGGTCTTCATGGTTTTTAATCACTTTTAGGATTCTTCTTCCTTAAAAACCATTACACACTTAATGTAAGTTAGGCAAAAATACTGTCCACTATGTCGGGTCTGACATGTTCAACAGCAATATAACAAAGGAAATTAGAATCTCTGGAATGAAATAATGCCTTCCTAGACAGCCTGTCTTACTGTTTAGTGTTACAAGGTTTTCCATTCCATAATCTACATCAAGCAGCATAAGGGAGGAATGATTAGATCTTCAAACAATACTGCTCTTTCCCAGGGACTTTTTACAATCAAAGTTTTCCTCTTATAGTGGTTCCAGAAGAGTTAAGGAATACAATACTTCTACTTTGGGCACAATTTATTTCAGTGCTAAAGAAGAAGAGGACACACCATTCAGCCGGGAGGAGGTACCGTTACGACTATCTGCAAGAAACCAAACAAATTAATCCAGAATGCATGCTAAAAATTCTGCTGGTACAAGACACCTGAGGATCACATGCCAAGAAGCTGTAGTAGCCTTTCCAGTGATGTGCATCTCTACTCTTTTTTTTTGGTTCAGAAACAAGCCAAATTAACACTGATTTTTGTCTTTCAATGACGTTTCCCGTATGCCAAACCCACTGCTTATATGTCATATCCCCACTAATGCAGGCTGTTCCCTACAAGGTTAACTAAGATCAAATTCAAACTCTGAATATAAAAGATGTAAGTGTGTGTCAAAGTCATGTTTTTCTTTTAACAGATGGGTAATGTTTCATGATAAAAAAAAATGTTTACATTGAATGTATTTAGATTAATTATTAATAAGGAAGCAAGTATATTTTCATAGGGCTACAGCTTCACGATTCAGCTGCAAAATGAACAGTTCAGTTTGCTCAGTGGATGAAGTTAAAATACATTTAACTTAAAGCTAAATTTAGGGGAGCTGTTAACAGTGTGAGTTACTGATGTCTCACTGGCAGCATTAGCTCAGAGCTGTCTATATTACTATTCCCATACTATTCTATAGTACTTATTCTGCACGATGACGTGACTTCCAATAAACAAAGCTGTATGCGCCAATTATGGAAGGAGGAAAAACACGATATTACAATAGAATTCTTCTCAACATAAAGCTTTTAGAGAAACATCAGTTTAAAACAGTACTCTCTCTGGGCATTTTTTCCATCTGCTTAATCGCAGTGTGGCATAAAGTTCAACAGGACATGAATTCCCACTGACCAGGTCAGCTCCCTAATGAGTCAAGATGATGAAGCAAACTTCCAAACTCTAGCATGCTACCCTTCAGAGCCTTCAAACACAAGTGGCAACAAAAATCTCACTTATTCACATGAAAGGCAAAAATGAAGTGGCAGAGGAAAGTACTTTCCCTACTACCATATTCTTATTTCACAAGTGTATTTGGAATGCAGTCTTGCCAACGGTGACTAAAACAGAAGATCGAAAATGACGTTCCACATCTCTAGATTCTAACAACAACAAAAAAAAGATTCATCAGAACACCACCATGAAGGACAATTTATAGCTGGTGATGCACTTTGCACACCAGCTCTGCACAGTTGCAGACGTTGGTCTGCATGCCCACACACAGGGCTGCTGGGAACAGGCAGATTTCTACCTCTTGGAGGGATTTCCAAGACACTTGGCAGAAGGCCATGAACTTGCTCTTCCCTTGCACTGGGCAGCAAAACTGGCAGGTGCAGACAGCAGCCTTCTGAGCCAGCCCTTCTAACTATGTAGCAGAAGTCAGGAGACAGTGTGTGCTACGGCTCCACTCCTGCTGATGAAGCCAAGGACCAGCACTGTCAAGAGGAACTAATTCTCCTGGACTCACCTCACAGAGTTTGTGGTGGGCATACATCAGAGTTACACAGCACACCCAAATCTCCCATTCAGAAGGCTACCAGAACGGAAAAAACACTGCAACTGTAAGGGCTGCAATGAAATCCAGGGTCACTTCCTGCACAACAGCACTACAGCAACAGTGGGGCTTTTTTATGTCAGGAGAAACACCTTCTTGGAAACTGCTAAGGTTTCTCCATCTATTTTCTCCATTATGAATAATGAAGATATTAAACTAAAGTTAGCACTGATTAATATCCCAGTTAACAACCCTGAAATCCCTTATGATACTGTTCCATGCATGTTTCCTAAATATTACTGGAACATGTTAGGAAGTGCTAAGATAATACTGATCACATCCACAATCTGCCGAATGAGCAGCTTTGAGTTTGCTTAGGAAGTGCTGATGAGTAAGTAAAGCTTAACAGAAGAACTGCTCGGCACAATTAAAAACTGCTTAACAGAAAACCTATTTGAGCTCACACTTAACAAGACATCCTAAAATTAAGAGAGAAAAAGGGAAGAAGGTATTTTTAAAAATTTTTAACATGTTAAGACAAACTTGCCTTTATTTTACACAATAATATAACTCTGCAGATAGAGACAACACTATAACTGCATTTAAATGCTTTTATAAAAAGACTTTTTGGATTCTTGGTCCTGCAAGCTCTGTTTCAAAATGGTAAATAATTCTATTTCTAGTTTAATAATAGCTGAAACCTGGAACCAAACTTCCATCATCAGATGTGCTAAATAAAAGATCATCCAGCTGACTTGCAGAGTGACTCTTTTTCCTACAGAAACCACATACAAGTCTGATTAATATCCTGTATGTATTCATACATTAGATTTGTACATTTCAAACATTCAGACACTTTCAGATAACAACACAGTAGTGATATCACAAAAATCTGAATTCCTCTTAAAATAATTTAGAAATGTTAGCGTTGAGCAATAGATGTGCTCTCGTCTGCAAAGAAGTAAAAACACATACTTGAACCCAAGATTCTCCAGTTCCTGAACTGTTATCTCCAAGAGAGTAAACCTCTAGAGTACATCTCCACATGACACATTTATCTAAAGTGGCTGCACACATATAATGATGGCTTTTGTTTAGTGATCATGGTCATTTTGAGTTTGTTTAAATACTGCAGCTGAATGCTTATAAACTAATCCCAGAACATTTTGAAATGCTTCAAAGCTTTTAGTGGGGGAACCTCTTGCATGGGCTTTGTAGATGAAGCTGACCACAGTTCACTGGAACCAGACAGCTCAGATAAGTAAGATGAAAGCAGACATTTCCTGAAAATATCTTGAAAGCTTTCCATTAGTCTGTGCCAGGGGTATACACTAAAAACAGAAAGTGCCCATGCTTGTACAGCAACCAATCTTCACATTGCTTTCTCCACTCTTTCTTCAACTACTGTATTTGTATCTATTTATCTGCTTCATTTGCTTTCTGGTAATGTTCTTTGGGGGGAAAAGATGCAACTTCTGCATTCTGCTTTACAGTACATCATAAAGCACCTATTACTAGAACGGAAAATTCTGTTTAACATATTAAACATTGCAACGGGAAGAAATCTACCAATGCCAAAATTACTACAAATTACAATAAATAAGAAATTTGATCTACGGATAATTTTTAAGAGTCACCTACTCCATGACAGGCATGAATGCAATTGTTTGAACATAATTCTCTGGCTGTCAAAGTGTACTCTAAGAAGGTCGATTCAGCATTGCTGGTCATAGGAGTGCCTCAGGCTAGATTTTCAATAAAGGCTGAGACTGGCTGTTCATATTTTATACAATAATTTGATTGAATAAATCCAGCTGCTCACTAGGAACATGAAATACTCCACTGTTGTGACCTCCAACATTTTATACTTTGAGACATACAGTCACAACAGTCACAGTCCCATTTCAGGCACTTCGTTTCAGAGCAGTGAATGAAAGCCCAGGTGTCCTTAACAGTCAGTAGACTCGAGGGCACACAAGTACCTTTAACAGCTTCTCAAGGACCAGCAGACTGTAGTGAGCACAGGTTCTAATTCGAGCACCAAAATTCGGTGATATGACTATCCATCTTGCTGTATCCTACCAAGAGTTACTGTGCACACTTGTGTGACGAGAGGACAGCACTGTCACACCATAATACAAGTATGAAGCACTGATGACACTTGAATTCAATACAGCAGCAACGACCACAGTCATTCTGTCCAGCAGCTTATCACAAAAAGGGTCAGGGCACTCTGAAATTGCACCGTGGAGTTAAGTACAGCAAGCCCTCAGCACACCCTAGCCATACATGAGAAGGAAGTGGTGAGCCACAACAGTGATGCACAAAATGGGGTGCAAGCAAAGTCCAACAGTTGCTACTTGAAACAAAACAACCCTGCCCCCTTCCATACAAAACAAAAAATACTTGAAGGCTTCATAGGTTTTTTTGAGGTATACCTTGAAAGCCATGTTCACTCTGCCTTCTGTAATCTCTGTTCCCTGCACCCTGGGGTACCTGTGATATGGTCTGTCATCCACCTGGAAAGAGGAAGTATTACCCTCTTCCAGGGTGTTGCTTATGCCATTTAGTATTGGGAGTAAAATGGTCGTCCTGTGTCTGAAACCAAGACAAGAGCTGAGAATAAATACCGTCAAAACAGGACTGGAGCTCATGAAGACCCACTCTGCCTCAGGCCCCAAACAACCCCACGGTCTAAATGACATTACACACGCTGCAATGTGCGTAATCTCTCAGTACACCTAAAGGACAAGACTTAATGGGGTGTACTTTTAATGAGAAATATTAGTAATATATGACAGGTTCGTTGGCAGACTGCAGGAGGAGAGAAAAGGCCACAGCATGAGGATCTGTCTGTGAGGGGTTGCCCAGATCCTCAGTAGCCTTTCCCTGCACACTCCTGGCTTCCACTAAATATTGAAGTTTGATTAGAATTCCCAAATAATTAAGTGTTCTGCTTTAATCTTTCTGGAAACGATGCAACATGCGTCATCTTGTAGAGGATTCTTAACACTCATTCTAATCCACCTACGTTCTTTTACATCCTCTCCTAAGAGGCAGTTGAGAGAAGTTGTTCAAGATCTCAAGATCGTGAGCTTGCAAGAACCTTACAATACAGGGAAGTCAATAGAGGTTTCATTAATTATTTCACTAAAATAATATTAGAAATAAAGTCTACTGGACTTTATGATCCATTATAATTCATTTGTTTAGGCGTAGACCCTTAGAAAGCAAAAGTAAAAAGAGACTTGGTTCTCTGCTTACACCAAGACCGCCTACTACTTGCATAACATTTTAAAGCATCTGTAAAACAATCATTAGTTATGTAAACATTTAGAGCTCATCATATGCAGAGACCAGCAACATACTCTAACTTCTGATCAAAAAGAGTCACCATTTCCTTAACTATACAGAAACTACTTGAAAAATTCATAAGATCTGTTTCACAAATTAACAATTCAACCATAAGAATATATAGTAAAAATGACAAAAGATTTGTTCTTATAGTTGATAAAAAATTTATGCCAAGGCATTCAAGTAAAGTTACTTTCTGTGTTCTGATTTAATGAATCATTTGAGCGGTATCTGGCTGGGTGACACAGATGTTAGGCTCGCTGAAGCCTGCTCTAATGCCTGCTGGTACAGTCTTCCTTGGGACAGGAAAACCAGAACAATGTGTCAGACTGAAGTAATATCAAGGAAAGTAAGTGCAGTGCTGGGGATGCTCTGAGGCTGGCCCACAATACTTCTTGACCTGTGAATGTCTGTAAGTACTTCTCTGTCCTACAGGCTCCAGTGACCCAGGAAGCCTAAAAGAAGCAGCAGCAGCAGTGCAGTAATAAACAGGCTCTGGAATAAAGATTTTTGCAATCTGTAATTCAAGCTCAAGACATGCAAAGATTGCTTGATGGTTTAACCCTACTGAAAGGCTGAGCCTGACACCGGTGGTGTGAAACCACCAGTGATTTCTTAAAAGGTGAGCTAATGTTAAATATTTAATACAAATTTGTGTTTGTTTAACACACTGCAAAGTTTGTGTCTTTAAACCCAGAAATGTACCTGAATTTGCAAAATACAAATTAAGGAACTCACTTGATGCATATGAATACTGCTTTATAGATCAGGCATTTGTGTAGAAGTTTACTTGAAGACACTATAATAAAATCAGGCTTCCATTAGGAAAATCCTTGTAAAGGACTTAATTCTACAGTAAGTAAAACAAAGCCAACAAGGAACTGTAGGCCTTGTAATATCATAATCTTGAGCAATAGAACTAATCCTCACAAAAATAAAATACTGGCTCCCAGTATTCCTTGGGAATTGCTAAAAAAGCTTTCTCCTCTAAAAGTTTGCTAAAATATTTAAACAAATGTATTTAGAAGCACACCACATCTTTATGTAAATAATTAGACTTTTATCATAGGAATGAAACTTTTAAGAAATTGGAAGTAAAACGGAAAATGAAAAGCTTAACAGTTATACCAAATCCAAATAATACAATATATGTCATTTTAACCTAATGTCAGAGAGGGGAAGAATGTCTCTCAGCAGCAAATGGAAGAGGGTGAATTATACTCCTTCATCCCACCAGCCCTCATTAAAACCCCCTAAGGCTTAACTTTTTTTTTTTTAACATAACATTTGTTGCAAGTCGGACAATCCTGTTTTGTCAAAAGAATTTAGTTCGTTTTCATGAAAAAAATATTTCTCCTGATTCCACGGGTAATTTCAATAAATCTTTGCTTCTTTTATCCGAAAATTAAATCTTGTTTCAACAGGCTAGTTAAGACAGTGGCATATAAGATTATTTGACATCAAAAGGTACTTACACAGACACCAAAACAATAGCGATTAGAGTCCATTCAGGTATTTTGTGAATAATATTTTTGTTTGTTAACCTGAAAAGTAATTAAAAAAAAAATTACATTTCAGAGTAAAAGTAAACAGATTTTAACAGCCAAATTTTAAGTCCTACCATTAATACACCGAGTTATAATGAAGCAATTACAGCTGTATCTGAGCAATGCACCAACTTTCAAGCTTCTTTCATCCTCTAATGGAGGAACTGCAAAATTCCCAATATGTATCTTTTTTCTATATGAAAGTGGGATGGGAAAGACTGAAAAGAAGCTAATTCTTTGAATATGCTCACAAATAGTCCTGGCTGCTGTGAGCCCCACTGGGAAATTCTCTGCAACTGCACATGTGTTTCTGAAAAGACAGACCTTACACTTAGTCTCCCTCCTGTTGGCTTTGGATCCAGATTTGCTGTGAGAGTAATGTGGAAACAAACTGAATTTTATAAGATACCAGCACCAATCCTCTGATGATTCTTGTTTTTAAAATGGAAACCCAGAATTCTAACTTATGCAATGCGAGCCAGAGCAAATATAAGAGCCACATAAATATAAATGAGGTGTGAATCAAGAACCTCATGGGTGGGCAACCAAAGTGCTGCTGCACTAAAGACCAACTGACCCCCTTGGCTGAACTGCCTAATAAAACAGATCTGCTCCAAGCCAAGTGCTAATCTGTCCTACAACAACTCATGTGTGAATTGCTACGGCTGAATTTAGGCATGACCCAAGACATGCAGTTTCATGGACAAGTCACAGTTAAAAACACAGCAGTGGCCGTGCCGGCACCCGGAAGAGCCAGCAGAATTAATTTTATTCAGACAGATGGAACCATCCAACAGAAATAATGAGGGGCAAGTGCCTCCCAGTGTTTGCTTCCTTCTTGCTCTGCTTCCCTTCTGTGAAGCCTTGTACAAGTTCAGATTCAGAATGAAGATACTCTGTTATTCATACTCACTCCTACAGGCACTGGTGAAGATAGGAGCTTGTATAAAATTAACTGTTTGGCAACAAATCCAAATCCAGGGTTCTTTTCCCCAGCAAGACTACTTTTTAAAAAATCTTTTAATTACTTTGGCCAAGTATATAGTTACAAAAAAGGAAAAAATTTACAAACTGAGAAAATAGAAGTATTTGTACTTATCATTGTTGAAATGCAAATTCTGTTAACCAATTCCCCAAAATTATATTCATAGTGGTCGTTAAAAATGCAGTTATGAATAAGATCTTTTATGTTTGCACTTATCTATTTCAGAAATCTATTAAAAATTAATATAATAAATTTATAATGATCAAAACAATATTATCCTATTTTTCTCCTCAAATCTCCAAGTCTTCAAACCAAAATAAGATTTTGAAGCAATGATTCCTCAAGTAGTGTCTCAACAGCCTGAGTTTTGTTAAATTATGAAAGGCAAAACAATGTTTTGCACTACATATGTAGGAATTGTCATATCTAACTAGAACCAACAGTTCTGGCAAATACAGATTATATTTGCTATTAAAAGATTAATGTTTAGCAATTACTATTTGAAGGAGCTAATGGATTTAGCTGGCAACAAAGCTTGTACCTGGTAAAGTGTTACACTTTTCTGGCTATAGAGCAAGAGCCAAAACAAAGAGCTGAACATCTTGACTCAACACTGATGACAGTGATAAACACTACCAAGAAATGTCTGATGGAATCGTCTTGACAGGCAATTCATATGTAACATTCCAGTTAATCTGCTATGATGAGATACAATGAAAGAGACAGCTCCAGGCCACTTGGGAAAACTCTGTCAAACGGAGAAAGCAGCTTTATTTCAATGCTCTACAAGGAGTTATTATTGATTAGAGCACAGGAAGGTGTCATTCTTGTACACAAACTGAGAGATGCAGCTATTTGTGTCAATTAACTCCTATTCAATGTTAGTATTGATTGGCAAGGTCTGAACACTAGTCATTGCCATCAATATGCTATTTATGAAGGAGGCAGTCAGAAGACACAGATAACCAGCAGGATGTGGCAATATGGATCTGCTGCTGTCCTACTGTCACCGGACTGGATGAACAGTCAGGCTTCCACTAGGAGTAACCTTTCGGTACAACACCTGTCCTAAAACACTTGTGCAGCTGGGAAAAAAAGCCACATTTCAGGCAGATCAGAGTAAAGCTAGCAACCTACAGGTGTGAGGCCTTAAATAATAAGGAGCAGTGGAAGGGCAGTCACTTTCAAAAACAAGCTGTGTGTCAACACCAAGGCCTCTGAAGAGCAAAGCTTTCAGAAAACAGGGAACTGCAGGGCCTCTGTAAGAATGGTTCATTAAATCTTCGTCTTGCCTCTAGCCAAAACTGTTACTTCTGAACAATCATGGAAGAGAGGTCTCTAGATTTCTGTCATAGCCATACAACGTGGAAGTGTTAAAACTGTACAAAACTATGCGTATGTGATTTGAGTTTTGCAGGGGAGTATTTTCTGTTGAAGAGTTGGGCTAAATTCTCCCTCGCCTACCTAAAGAAAGAAAACAATACGCAACTTCCCAAAATGGAATGTCTCTGCTTTCTTGGCCTCTGCAGAGCAGGATACGTAGGCCAGGAAAGTCTGATGATCCCAAATAGCTGTGTGGGTCGCTTAGTTGTTAGTTTGTGGGTCTTGTGGTTCACTCCAGCAAGACACACTGCAGCCAGACTCGAGTGCTCCCACCCCCAGCAGGACCCACGCAGCAGTTTTCATACTCTATGAAGGAGCTCAGACTGAGCAGACGGATCCAAGTAGCAGAGGCTTACAGGATACAGGATAAAGGACTCAAGAGTAAGGTGCATAAAATTTCCATCCCAAATGACCTCCCAATAACTGACTAGTGCCCAGCCTGCAAAGGAAGGGAATTCTAATAGGGAAGCTGTAGTAATACAGGGGAGTCCAAGGTTAAAGCTACCAGTAGACAAAAACAGTAAACCCAAAAATGACAAAAAAGACCATACACAGTTGGTTTTACTTCTTTTCCTTTAGCTGTCTTCCCATTTAATTACCATCAACTGCAAAGGATGGCCTGATTTGTAAACAGTGCCTGCTGTGGCAGCACATTTAAGCACTGCCTAAGTGCCCTATGCAAGAACTTGGAGAGGGACCACAACAAACTTGAAGTTATAGGAAAGAAACTCAGCAATGCTGGAGCTGACACCTCTTCCTCAGATGGATTACATTTCCTGGAATTTCAAGGAAACAATTTGACTATAGGAACACTGTGCAATGGGGATTAGAAGATGGACATCAACATTATTATGCAAAATATTCATTCCCCTAAAGCCCATAAAATACAGATGAAAATCTATTTCCAATATGAAATACTATGCCTTAAAAAACCAACCACACATACACAAACAGAATCGTTTCTCCTCAGTTTATATATAAGTAGCTAATTTTCTCTTGATCTTTTAACAAAGTGCCCTTACACACTCTGGAGAGTTATTTGACATCTCAGTTTTCGTAACAAAAGCTTACAGGCACTGAGGGACTTTGTTTGGGAAGAGCTCTAACCCTTCTAAAATGTCTCTTGAGATCTCTCTAGTGTGTTTCTTAGCAGTGGTGATTGAATAAAATGCTGCCCAAAGGAGGCTGAACTGCAAGTGTTCCTTTAAAAACCAATGGAGCCGAAAATTGTTGTTGCTTAGTTCACCACATGCTTTTACCCTTCTTCAGCTACTCTACTACAGCCATGTGTTTTATCTACTACCCTCTTTGGCAAGTTCTTCAGCCTGAAATATTTCCAGTACAAAAAGCAGGAAGAAGCATGGGCATTTATCAGTGCTCCTCCGCAGTCACTAAGTATTTGAACAACATTAACAAAGAAATTTCTATACCCTGTAAATACAAATGCCATTTAAAATTTATCCCAACTCTCCCTGCCAAAGCATTCAATCCAAAGCCTGAGACAGTACTCATATTAAATAAATTTAAACCCACATACAGATCTGGAGATTCAAATCTATGCCTTTATCTTAACATCCATAAGCAAGCTCTTGTGTATTTATGCTTTATATATATATGTTTTAGAAGTCTATTTTGGCTTCAAGTCTCATTTTTATAAATCACTTCTAAAACTTTATATTCAGGCCACACTGTCTTTGAATAGCAAAAATTATTTAAAAAAGAAGTTCTGGTTTTGAGAACTTCCAGGCCTTCTCACATAACCAATCATACAAAAGTAGACTGAAAGAGACCAAATGTAGTTTTTCCAGTTTTATCAATCCATACGCTAAAGTGACTATTAAGCATTTAAACTGCAGAGCAACAAAACTGCTTTATCTTATATCTTATTCAAATAATAAGTATCTACACACTATATATATGTTGCTTCAATACAACCAAAAATATCTTCCCTGGTTTCAGTGTTGCTGTTAAAACAAAAGGTTAATCAGAACTTAAAAGACTGCAATCACAGAATCAAGGTCAAACACTAACAGTTCTTTCAAATAGAAGAGATCATGATCAGAGTCATCAGAAGGGAAGAGAGAATTTTCCACAGTAAGAAATCCTGCATATAGATACCTGTGTTTTAGTGGCATCCTGCCAGCCCAGATTCCTTGTGGCAAATGCTGCATGAATGAGTTTTGGAAAATTCACATGTAAACCTCACACAGGTTGAGGATGTGGGAGGGACGTTTCGAGAGTGACAATGTACACACAGTTAGCAATTGCTGTTGTTCTTTTCCTGACAACACTTGAGGATGCAGGATATGATCTAGGGCCAAGTTATGAGAGTTGTGTTCCAAAGAAAACCCAAAAACATTTGGAGAAGTTACCACCATTCTGTTTTCCCTTCTTCTCACTGTTCCCAAATACTGTCTTTAGTCCTACTGACTGAAGCACAAGATCTGTGATGGTAAAAGTGCCTGCTAGATCTACTTCCCTTTAAAATCAGGAACAAGACAGGTCAAACTGGACCTTCTTCCTGACTCTAGAAGTTACTGGTAACAATTATTAATCACATTAAAACCATTTAGCCCAGCTGCAGGGAGCCAGAGCAAAAGAAAGCGACAGATCTCAGAAACCCATGCTTAATAGGAGGTGACAAGGTAGCAGAACCTTTAAAAGACTCACCATCATCCTCCAGAGACCACTGGCCTAGTTTTTAAAAATCTACAAATACTCCTGGTGACCTAGTCACTGCCAAGAGCAGGGAAAGGGTTGACTTGTTAATCCACAGGGAATGGGACATTACCTACATGAACACACAGCTAGAAAAGGGCAAATCTGCAAATCATCCATCAGCATGTTTAATTAATCAATTAAGAAGAATCTCTAACTAAAGACCAATACTCACCGGAAAGTTTTGACAAGATTTTTCAGCTCTCTGTAAACATCACCTGGAGCAATCTGAAGAGGGCCCAAAACTGCAGGTAATCTAGGAGGCAAAAGACACCAGTCAATATGCATCTTCTTCTCTTTCTTATTTCTTCTCAAGTAGGACTTTTGCCAAAGCTTATCAAAGTCAGTAAAAAGAAAAAGAGTGACTTTTGTGCAGCCAGTTTTTGTTGCAGCTTCTTCTGAGCGGTGTTTGGGCCACCACCTTCACTTCACAACGGCTTGTTTACAGAAAGAAGCTCTGGTTCACAGTGAACGTGAAGAAGAAATTAAATATAGTTCTACCCACATTTTCTTACTCATTTAACATTTCGGTTCTGACACGATATTCTTACAATTATGGGGATTGGAACTACAGGCCTAATACATTTTTCAAAGGTTTATATTTACTTGGTTCAAAAATAACAATACAAAAGGAAACTACATATCTGAGGTTTGCACACAGAATATACCTGCTAACCTCAAACTTGCACAGATGCAACAGAAATATCACTCCCCTGTGAGCTTGATAGTTGAAACCAAGATGATAGTAATCAGAAAATTTCAAAAGAGAGCAAAATACAGGTTTCCTCCTTACTTGACTGTGCATAAAAACTGATAGAGCACACACATGGCACATAATGTTTAACTAGTTGTCAGTATTCCCAAATGATGGAAATAATGGGCATTGTTTTTCACATTTAGGATTAAACTTTTGCCTCTGTTTACTTGTTTAATAGTTAGTATCCTCTTGCATTTGAATTTCCAGTTATTCACATTCATATGCACATAGTGCATGGTGCATCAGTATCACTGGAGTTCTCAAGATTTCTGTTCTGTACATCACTACATGTTTCACACAAACTGCACACAGGACTCCTATGATGCTGGGGATATTCCCTGCTTTATCACAATGAAAACTGTGACAGGATCACTGCATCACCTCAGGAAACGTAAAACAATCGACACAGGCAAGACACTTGCAGGATGGTTTGATTCCATGATTGTTGCCTATCCACACATCTTGCAGGTAGAAAAAAACAGAAAGGGTTTTTTTTTTTTTATTTTGGGGGGGCAGTTTTGGTTGGGGAGGTTTTTAGTTTAAAAAAAAAAAAAAGCAGCTTCTGCAAAACCTAGTTTGGCCAGCTAACACAAACTACAGGAAAAGTAAATACCCCTAACAAAAATACCAGAATCATGACCTTCAAAGACTCATTTATCTGCATTGCCTTAACAATGAGAATATTTTCAAGGTCCTCTCAACTTTGACAATTTCAGTAATTCTAACAGCTACAACAGAAATGCCTTAATTTATTTTCTGGGACTCGAAAGCCCTTTTATGTATATGAAGAAGGTCTGATGTTTGGGAAGTTTTCAGATTCAACTCTGAAGGCCTTTGATGCTTGTAGCTAGGGGCATTCTGGTATCAGCCATCCAAACATGGACTAGAAACTCTTTTAGTAAGACCTTTGCTTAAAGGATTACGAGGTTTGAAAACATTGCTTCTTTCTCTGTAAAGGTTTTTTACCAGTAACAGTATGCTTAACGTACAAGACAAATATTTGCACTCCTTCCAATCAACTTCAAGTTTTTCAGTTTAAAATGGAGCAGTTGGTACATGCAGACTGTGCAAACTGACATCTGCAACTGTACCACAGGTGACTGTCGCAGAAATAAATAAGTGTTTTTGGGCAATAATGGGTTTAAGTTATGACTAGGGCCACCTAGAAAAAGCCAGGCCCATCCTTGGACAGCGTGTTTGTTACTTAAAATGATAATGAAGGAGCACCAGCTTCAGACTGACATTTAACAAAGTAAAGGGTACTTACACTTTTCTCAGTTTTTCAAGGACGATTCGCTTTCTAATCTGCATTTGTGCATTTGAATCAACAAGTGGGAAGGTGAGATTTCCACGTTGATCATCCTGTGTGAGACAAAACACCTTAGCTGCTATAACCTAGTATTTAATTGAAGTCAATGCATCACAATAGCCACAGATTATCAATAAATGTTTAAACATAAGATTACTCTTATCTCTGAATACAAAAAAACCCCAAACTGTAATTTTTTAATGGACAGAAGCTTGCATAATCTGACGCAACATACAGTGTGCAGCCAGCGTACTTTTCTCCTTCCCTGTGTGAGACACTTACCCACTCAGGATGGCAGAAACAAAGTCATAATTCTTTGAAGGCCTATTCAGGCTTTACACAGCCTCCAAACTATTCCACTGCACACTTACTTTGTCTGTGCTTGGATGTTCCTCTTCCTGTGCATGTGCTGCTGCCTCTTCAGCCAAGACGAACCTCCCTTTATAGAACTCTTTCACTCGGAGTTCTAGGATCTGCGTTTCTTCTTTCAACTTTTCGTAACTAGGCACAGGCTTAACTATTCCACCTGGGCCTGTGAAAGGTAAAGAATAATTCAGGCTGTTTTGGGACTCTCTTACAGCAACAGCGTTAAGATCATCAGCTGTATCTAAGTCATCCTCATCAAGTTCTTCAGTCTCCTGGCTGGCAGGTGCTGTGCACTCTGATGAGCACAAAGAAGTATAGTTTGGGCCATAGAGAAATTTTAAAGTTTCCTCAGTTCTCCATTCCATAAGTGTGTGCCTAAGCACTTCTAGCAAATTGCCTTTGGAATCAACCAGATTCCTCAGTTCATGTTTTCCATATTCTGTTGAGTTAGCTAGTGTTCTTCTAAGATGTTCTGCCCCTCTTTTGCTCACACCTAGAAAAACTATTTGTGATCCACAGGTATTTTCACAGATTTCTGAAGCACTTGATTTCCCTAGAGTATTATTTTTCAAAGGTGGTGCAGTTGTTTCATTATGAACAGAGCGAGCATGCACGTCTTTCTCAGCATCTAATTTACAATGAGAGAGTTGTTCAGTGGCTTCTACCACAGCTGGATCTTCAGTTTTAGGGCTGGGATAGACCTCCTGAGCACGCTTTTTTTTCAGGATGCTTTTTCTGGGCAATTGCTGTGCAAAATTGGCTGAACTTGACGGACTTCCTGGAAGGACAGATGAAATAAATTCTTGCTCATTATCACTGCTGCTGTCACTGGCTGTGTCATGAGAACCAGCTTCACATGGCTCTGAAGGTATCCTAGGATTTTCAATGTCAGATGCTTTAATTACTTCATCACGTAGTTTCACCTCTTCTCCAGACTGTCCTCTGCAACAGAAAACACAAGCCATCAACGAAATAAGAAATGGGTGTTACCTGCAGTAGCTTTTCATTGCCATGTAACCATGATAAACAAATAATTTTTCCCTTATAGAAGAAGAAAGATTTTTTGCTTTAAAAATCATAGCTGCTCTTCTAAAAGTCTTCTTGAACTCAGAGTTGTACTGTTCCACAATCAAGATGACAAGTATAGAGTCTATTTAAAGAAGTTACTTCTCAGCTGATTATTGTCAATTAGAAAAGTAAATAAAATATTATTGAGGACAGTAAAATAATATCAGAATTAGCATGATGAATAGTGTAATTTTAAAATGAAGATAGGCATGTTAAAATAAATAGGAATATAGTACTCTGAAACCAGAGGGACAGCAGAGCTGTTTGACCATATGTAAGTTTGCCACCTAATGGCCATGGGTTGCAAAAGAAAACAAACAAAAAGTCACAATACACAGCAAGGTACAGAGAGATGACAGAGTGGTGTGATTTCATTTTGGCTGATACAGACATTTTAGATTAAGAAGTAGAGAAGCTTTCATCACATGTAATTGGCACAATTTTCTTTATAAAGAATAGATGGCATAAAATATGCAAAATACAAACAGTGTATTTGTTTCAGATTTCAACAGGCTCAATTAAGACACACAATCCAAGAGCAGCTGTACACTAAATCATACAGATCAAATACGCTGGGTTAGAATCACAAAGGAAAAAAACCATTGTGTGGGTTCTAATAAGGTCTTTTCTACAATACAGGAAATCAGATTCCCGTTTCACCTGAAATGATATTAAAATTTCTAACTGTAGGTGCATATAAAAAAAAATAAAATTGATCAGCATACCTCTGTCCCTCCTTCAGCAGCTCTATGTCTGGTGGTCTGCAAAAAGAAGACACAGAATGAAGATTTTCCTGCTAAATCAATTCTCTTGAAATACACATAAATACCAAAATAGTTGAGTTTGGAAGGGACTCCTGAGGACCCTGTGGTCCGACACCCACTGCTCGAAGCAAGGCTATGAGAGCAGGTTTATGCACACGTGTTCACAGAGAGGGACTCGTGTGCCTGAAGCACCAGGCTGTTACAGTGAACAAGATTTAACACAATCAGCAAGTCGCACCAATGTCAGTCAGAAAGGACCTCTGGAAGGCTCTAGTCTGACCTCCTGCTTGTAATGCAACTGTCACCAGCAGCAGGTTTGATCAGCCACAAATTCATGAAGTCCAAATCTTGAAAACCTCCAATGGCGGAGATTTTAAAACACTGCTAAGTATCCTATTTCCTTTGACTGTGAAAATGAGCTCACCCCTATACATTCAGCTAGTTTCTTTTGCTGAAAACCAGGAGACTAGGAAAAGCAGTGCCTTGGAGAATGAAGTTGAATGAATGCAGCAGAACATTCTCTATGCAAGTCCTTATTGTTCAACAGTGACATCCATTGGCTCCCCTCATTATTGCAAGGCTGTGTTTCCTAACCTAGGAACACACTGCATTACACTGTTCCAAAACGTGTATTGCAGGAACAACATGAAATGGGCAACATGAAATTCAGGTAGGATGAAGAAACTCTTCATGGTATAGTCTGCTTTCAGATGCAAGCATTCACAGTCTAAGCTGAAGACCAATGGCAAGTGCTGTGCTAAGGGTGATCAAGACATACTCATGTCTACTAAGCAGATGTAATTCTGAGCCATGTCAATTATTGTAATCCATATGGCAACAACACTTTTAAACTGAACACTGTGCTAAGCTTACATCTTAACATCAGTTACCTCTGCTTCAGTCAAATCCTTTTGATGCACTTCAGCTAATTAATCAGCATTGCAGCTTGCACAGAGACGTGATGTTCTCAAAAAGAACAATGAATATACAAGATTATACTTACTTTTCTTCTTCTCTCATCCATACTGGACTTTTAGAAATCTGAACTTCGAAATATTTAGATGCTCTATAGCAAAAGTTGCTGCAAAAGCACTGGAAATGA
This sequence comes from Oxyruncus cristatus, assembly GCA_013399855.1. Lineage (NCBI taxonomy): Eukaryota > Metazoa > Chordata > Aves > Passeriformes > Cotingidae > Oxyruncus > Oxyruncus cristatus. The sequence goes on along the minus strand of VXAY01002814.1, from coordinate 2,303,927 downwards.
AAAAAATGAAAAATATGACTAAAGCCAACTTCAATTCTCATAGAAAGGTACAAAAGTAACTGGCTTTTATGCCTGTAAAATTAAGTACCAATGCATATGTCTTTTCAAGACTATGAGCAGGTTTTTAATTCACCTGAGAAACCAAACGTATCAAATAGGTCTATCCCATTCCCCACAAGCCACTTGGAGCTTCTTTCCATTTTTCTGCTTTTTGTACTTTCATGACACACTGAGAAGTGAACCAGTGTTGACTTCTACATAACAATAATTAAAAAAACCCCAACCAACTGTTCAAAGAACAAGCCACAACCCAACACAGTCATACAGTTTAAAAGACAGGTGTTTAATAATGAAAATTTTGGTCAGCAACAAAACTTGGTTTCTTTGCAATATTTAGAACACCACTTAAAATTTTGCAGCATCTTTGAAAAATTGACTTGCACACTTGCATCACAAAGGAAGAAGACAAACATCCTGCTTCTTCTCGGAGTCTTGCCTGGTTGCCTGAAAAAGCAACTCCTAGAATTTCACGTATCTTGGAGTTGTAACCAGAGGAAAGGAATAGATACTAGTGACACTGAAGAAATTTGTTCTGTTACTGGAAACATTTATCTTACAATTTAATGTCTAAGCATCTGCAGGTGACTGCGTATCCTGTGAACTGGCAAAGATGACTTTTATACAACCACTTGTCACAAATGTCTTCCACAGATCAGCTGTACCACATTCAAACTGCTATGCGAGTAAAATTTTCCATGTTATGTTTAAATATAGAAAAAATGTGGGGTTCTTCGCTTTACCAAAGACAGCACCTAGAAACTGAAATGCACAAAAACCTTCTAACTGTTCATGGAAATGATTTTTGTAAGAACCAAACATATTGCCTCTAAATCAAAGCCACTATATGAATGCTGTTACAAAATGCATTTCTGATGTTGCAACTATTAAATACATTCTAGAAACAGACTTGTTACCATACCTTTCTTTCAGTGATATCATAAACTCTGTTAGTTTTTGTTGAAATCTTGTACTTCTGCTTTGGCACCTAAAATAGAATGTTTTCATCAGCAAGGCTGTTACTTCCATGGTGACTATACAGAAAACTTCATTCTTAAGTGTAACATGTTCTGTTTTACCTGAATTGCATACTACTATCACCTTTTCTCTCAATTCTGATGTTGTACCTTCTCAGCTGTAAGAATGGCAATTTATCTTCAATCATATACATCTCACTATCAGTAGAAGACAACTTCAGATCTACAAGGAAATCAGTGCTGAACTTTCCTCATGTGTAAGTGCTGAGCAACTACAGACAAGTCCTTCCTTAACTTGTATCTATTTATATGCACATGAGACTGTACTGCCAGAGACCCCCAACCCTACCCAGACAAACCCAGAGAGGAACTTCTGTAAAACATTTCAAAGTGAACGTCTGTGTTCAAAGTGAAATTCTGTGTGAATATATGAAGTCCAAAACAGCAAATGTTTTTGTACTCAAGCAGATTTTTTTTCCAGATAATCATGTGCACCACTGGTATTACATCACAGGTTATCTATCCAAACTCTGAGTTCTGCTAAAAGAAGTCTGACTGTGATTTTGATACAGCTGATACACAGTTTTACAGCAGATGTATATGTATTCACATAATACTATCCCTGCATTGTATTACTTTTTCACTTCAATCCCTCTCACAGACACTTGTGGCTATACTGACAAAAGAACAAGATTAGAAAATTTTCTCATGCACAACGGAAGGCCATGAAGCCATAACTCACTGATCTTTATCAGTGTCAAAGTAGATGCTAACTGATTTTGCCATGCAGTAACTGTTGCCTACTGATCAAATTTCACCTCTCACTTCAGAAGGATTATACTGAAATGGAGTGATATGATACCTGGCCCACTACTCGGCAGTATTTTAATCTTTGTTTAATAATCTTTAAAGAGAAAATGTAAGAGAATCAAAATTGTGAAGAGATTCTTACGATAACAGCATTAATGAAAAGCAACTTACATTTTCCAGTTTATTTTGACACAGAGGATAACCACATAGTTTGATGATAGACCGTTCATCGACAATGTCTTTATAGTGAGATGGAGTAATACACTTTCCCTAAAATGACAAGAAAATAGTTCAACAACATATACTGGAAAATATGTAATTTTTTGTACTCAAAACACCTCATAAGCAAGTAAGTATTTAAAACAAGTTATCTAGTAAGTTTAATAAACAACATTTAAAACCTACACCGTAAAAACAATAAAAGGGTAAACAGAAAGAAGACGGACATGGGCACTTCTTTTTACATATACAACAGCTTCATAGTTTTCCTCTATTTATATGTTTTGTACACCTATTTACCAGTTTTTTTACAACCTGAACAGGAATAATCATCATGCCATTCCAGCAAAACTGTGCTGCCAGATAAACTGTGGTGCATTTACAGAAACTTTGCCTAAATTCACAGATGATGTGATGTAGACCTGAATATTTATACTTCACCTACCAGTCCAGAACCACAGAGGTATATAAAAAGGCTGTGATAATAGAGTGAGGATTCAGAAATGTATACAGTCCTGCAAAACCAGGGCATGTTTTCACTGCAGAACCCTTGAAAACATCTTCAGCTCACGAGAGAGGCAATCAATGGTTTGTCTATTTTAAACTGCAGTAAATTGTTCCAAGAACTTTGGAAAAAAAAGCAGCACACTAAGACACAAAACAGTACAAAAACTTGCAACACCTACAGAATTTAGAAGGAACTCTTCAGTAATGTTCTCCTCCAGGAGCTGTTCAACAATAGACAACGCTTTTTTCTCAAATTCAATCTTCTTTCTCATAGCAGCTTCCAGAGCTGCTTTCCTATAACAGAACAGACACTGAATGACACAGAGGGCAGATTTTCATAAAAAAATTTCCAATCATATCATTACCTTTTTTCTGAAATACAGTAGCTTATGCTTTTCTGCATCACACCATGTTGGCCAAACAAAGCAACAAAGTAACTGGACTTGTAATTCTGTTATAACCGCAAAGGAGTTTCCAACCTTGGTTTGTTTTATTTCCACCCTCACCAGGAAAAGTATTGACTCTAACTGTATTGCAATACACCCCTCAAGGTGGCCCAACTCTTCTTGTAAGAGGGAAGCCCAGAACTGGCTGGAGAAGGAGCCTGGGACACAGAATTTATGGAGTGTTGTTGAGAGACTAGGAGCTGGATAAGACACGAAGAGTGGGAAGAAAAAAGGACTGGGACATGATTGTGTGTGAGGTTACAAAGTAAAAGAAGGAATAAATCAAACAAATGCTACTACAGTAGATTTCCTGAGTACTTTTTAATGTGAGTAAGTGTAAAGAAGTTAAGATGGCAAAAAGCAAGCATTACTAAGGAAATACAATTGTGCAGGTTGGATTCATAAGTGTTTAGTATATTACACAATGCAAATATGTGCATGCTGTTTCAAGTTACACAGCATCACTCCAAACAAGCCTGCATGATGCTGATGCTGCTGATCTCCTGAAGGTAGTCATAGCAGTCTGAGAAAGACAAAAGACATGCAAGGCAGAGAATGCAATTTCAAAGTGAGGTAAAATGAACAAATGTCACTTTTTGTTAGTGAGAAACTATACCTTTGAGCAGCATCTTCATTCTTTGGAGCAGCTGCATGCTTATTTCCTAGAAAATCGAATATAAAAATGTAGAAATACAGAAATTAGTGTACTTTCTTTAACACTGGAAAATATGGAAACCTGAAAAATATTAAACCCTCTACATTGTAAGCATTATCAAGACAATTGCTTAGAAACTTGCTTTTGATGGCTGTGACTTCAGTAAACTGGTAGCCATTCAGCAACTAGTGCTACTTAGACACAAGTGTGAGGACAGACAGGCCCAATACTTCCCATACATTCATCACGTTCCGCATACTCAAGAAGCTACGGGAAGAATAATTCTGACGGTAATTTTGTGCCAACCGCGCCCGTCCCGGCTCTGCAGCCCAGCGTTACCCCTGCCCCCCCCGCTCTCTCGGCTGCCCCTCCGATGGGTTTTGCCCCGAGTCGGGCGCAGCTCAGACAGCCGCTATTGCCACCGCCGCCCTCGCTGCCCCCGGGCCTGCGCCCTGACCGGGCGGGGACACGGGGCCTTGGGCAGCCGCTCCCTCGACACCAGGGCAGCAGGGAGGGGAGATACCGGGGTGTTATGCTCCGAACAAGGACGCAGCGCTCCATCCCCCTGCACGACCGCTGTCGCGGGCCAGGGTGGGCTGTCCCCGCACAGCCCAAGGGGACGGCGGGTCCCGGACCCGCC
>VXAY01002814.1:2229042-2299410 GCA_013399855.1 Oxyruncus cristatus | reverse complement strand
GGGCTTGCCCGTCCCGGCCGCCATCATCGCCATCGCCGCCGCCCCGCCCGCCGACCTCTCACCCGGGGCGGAGCCGGGCTGGGAGAGGCGGCGGCGCGGAGCCCTGGGGTCCGGCCGGTCGGGGCTCGGGTGAGGGCTCCCCTAAGGTACTTAATTTAGCCGCGTGTTACGGGTTGAGGCCGGCGGCCCCTGTGTTGTACCGCCCCGAGAAGGGCTGCGGTGTATGTTTATCAGGAGGGAGTTTGGTGAGTATTAATAGAACGTTTCACATGGTCCAGATTCTGCCCACTTGCCGCTGAAACCTCCGAAAAGACTTAGTTAGAAACCGGATTAAGTATTAAGGCCGGAGACCATCTGCGAGCTGGGCCGGTAAATCCCTGGAGCAGCACGGTGGGTGCTCGGAGCGCGTTCCAAGGCTGTAAGTACCTTGTGAAGTTACTGGGGGTGAAAATGCAACAGTAGTTGCGTTAGAAAGAACACTTAAATTGTTCCGGAAGGATTAGTAACAATCTGTGAAATTAAGAGCTCAAATAGTACAGCATGTAGTGATAAAGTATGTGGTAATGACCAAGTTAAAATGACAGGCTAGATACAGTGGATAGGTTTCAGCGACATAAAATGTTAAATCATACCGTCGAGAATAGAAAGGGAGTTTATTCTTTGAAAGGTCACACACAGATGCTTTTTGAGCTTTCATGAATTGCCCCCTTTGTGTAATCATCCAGATAGATTATTGTCCAGGTGGTGTCTGATGTAGCTTAGGTTAAACATAAGAGGAAAGGTTGAAGACCTTATGTGGGGATGTCTGTGTTTTGGTGAATAGATAGCTAATTAACTAGGTGTAGGGCTAATTGACACTCATAGTGATCGTATAAGAAGGTTTAGGCCCATAGTATTACTTGAAACTATAAAGGTTGTGACTGCTGCTATGATACATCACATGGCATAACCAAGCTTGATTTTATTTGTAATTTGTGGTCCTAGCTATGTAAAACTTTGTATGTACTTAACATTACTCAAGTGTTTAACTTAATTACTTTCAGTAAGTTTTAAATTATAGTACCTAGAGGTAAAAGGCCGCTGAACCACCCCAATCTAAAACACTAGAAAGAAATAAATGATACTGCATTTGTAATTGTGATTGGACTGTTGGTATAAACTGGCATGGTGGTTGCATCAGCTGTGCACATCCCAGACACCGGGTTAGAGTGTTCCAGTCCAGGCTGAGCAGGAGCTCCTCTGCTCAGAACTTAGTCACAGGACGTGTAGTGTGTCATGAGCATCCACACTTGGTGTGCAGACTCTCTCTGTGTTGGCTGCTTATGTGCCCAAAGTAGTAGCTAAAGCCTCCAGACTTCTTAAATGACCCAGATAATACTTAAAAAATTGCTTCCCTGTACATAGAATGTAGTCTGTTTCCTGACTGTAATACTATCTCCTGCAAATATGGGGAGTAGAATAATATAATGTACACTTCCTAAAAATGCATTTTCCCTTGTTTTTTAATCATGTAGTCTTCTTAATATCTGTCTAGGTTGTTCTTATTCCTCTCTTGACTTTTTTTTTACAATGTAATTATTTTTCAGCATCTGTTTTAAATTTGTGTGATATAATACTGCACTCTTTAATTTATAGTAGTTTTTGATGCCAGAAGAACACAGTCAAACTATAATGGCAGTTGACGAACTTCAAGCCATAATACAAAGATGCGTAAGTAGTTATCTTTCCTTAAAAGTAACAAATGTAAGCAGCGTGCGTTTCTCTTCATATATTGTAAGTAAAACCAAAATGGCCTCAAAGCAAAGGCAATTGTTAGCAGAGTTCTTCATTGGGCAGCTAAGTTCAGCCTCCATGTTTCATTGACCTCTCTGTGGTGCTTATCACAAGATGCTTGATAACTTCTGCTTCTTGGAGAAAGAAGTGTTCCTGTACCCAGGAACAAAAGCAGGTTATTGTAGAAAATATACCTTCCAAACAGTATGCCGTAGTCTACACTTAAAAAGTGCTGTTGAAATACTGCTTTATCTTCTGTAGTAACTCTTGGTAGCTTTTTTAACACGTGAAAAATGTCTGTAAGTTACAACACTTAATTTTGAAATTAAAGCACGTGTTTTCTTATTTGACTTTTATGAGCATGGAGTTAAACGTCCATATTTTGTTTCTAGCAAATCCTGGAAGAAGCTGATTTCAAAGGAGAAGATTTTAATCTGTTTCTGGTGGCAGGTCAGAAATGTTTAGAGGATGGATATGCAGCTCAGTTATTAGAAGTAATTCAAAATGAGAAAAATAAGGTGAGTTTAAGTTTACAGTCTATTAGTTGTGCATTAACACAATTAATAGATAAAACTGCTTATTAAGAAGGGAAAACTACTTTCACTGTGAAGCAAGGCTGTACTTATGAATAGCTAGTAAGTTGCTCTGTGTTAAATGCACCTTACTCTGCAATTTAGGTAGAATACCCAAATCCTGGTAATCTTACCAAAACCATTGTTAACTTTTACAGTAAGTGATGCAAAGAGAAAAGGAAGGGCAAAAGCACAAGTAGAAGAAGCTGACAGTGCCCCTCTTTTACCAGACAGGGATTTCAGATAGCATACTGGATCTGGCTGCCATGGAGTTGACTTTCTTCATGGCAGCCTGTATAGGGCTGTGTTTTAGATTTGCGACCCATACAGCGTTGATAACCCACCAGTGTTTCAGCTGTTGCTGACCACTGCTTGTACAGCACCACGGCTGCCTCTGTTTCAGACTCTGCCCCATCTCTAACCAGGGAAGCTGGGAGGGGACACAGCTGGGAGAGGTGACCCAAACCATGAGAAATTCCATACCATATAGCATCATGCTCAGCAATAAGGTTCTTTCCCCCATCCCACTGAGGGGTGAGAGTGAGCAAGCAGCTGGTGGGTGCTTAATTGCTCTCTGGGGCCAACCCACCACAGATGGATATAATAATACTGGCCAAAATTGTAAGAGCCAACTAAGCTGATGCTACTTGAAGAGATATCAGTGTCTGTGGGCATGTGGGGAGCTGAGAGAATATACCAAATTGTGCAGAGATAGGAGGGATGAAATATTGTAGTAGTGTTACATGGGGTTTGCAGGTCTGGTTTTGAATTTTGTGAGTTTGGAGTAACCACTGAAGATCTCGATCCCTTCAGGTTAAGCATAATTTATCCAAGCACTCTTTCAGTAAAATTCTTCTCCTCAGTCCTGTTTTAAATGTATTGTCACAGACACTTAGAAGTATATATTGACATGTTAATGTTAATAAATTGAAGAAAACCTTTACAAATTATGCAGCTGTATTTATAGGTATGGGGAGAGAATACAGTGTGTCAAATACAGAACTTAATGGTAATAGTTGTTAAATTGTCACTGACAGTGACAGTTATGGTGTTGGTTACAAACAGATTGATGTTACCTCTTTTGTTCTTTATATATACAATCTTTATGGGTTTAGAAGATACACAGGTTTATTCTCTGCAAATCTGTTTTTTAGGTTATCATCAAGAATATGGGTTGGAATCTCATCTCTCCTCTTGTTAGATGTATTTTCATGTATAAGCAAGAAGATGATAAGCGAGAACACTGCCTGAGGATACTAGATCAGTTGGCACAGGTATGGTTTTGAAAAATAGGATTATAATACAATAATAGTAGGGAAGAGAGAGGTCCTAATTCCCTTCCCCCCCCCTCCACCGATTTCCAAAGAAAACAAGGCATGAATATTTCTGTGTTCTTTGTATTTCCCATAACTTTTAAACTCCTGGGCCAGTTTCATCTGAAGCAGACACAGGCTTAGTGTTCTCAGAGATAATTAACGTCTTACACATCTGAAATTAGTAACTGGGCACAACAGAGACAAAGCATTACCCAGAAGAAGGCAGCAGATGACACTCAATTTTTGATAGCCAACTGCTGCAGTCAGAGCAACCACAGCAAAACTGCCACTTACCTGCTACAGATATGGTATCGTTGTCCCTGAAAAGTGAGATTTCACCCAACATGCAAAGCCAAAAGACTCACAGGGTGGAGGGATTTGATTTAGTTACAGTTCTGCACAGAAAGGAATGCTGAATCATTAATCCACAAAGCTAGCACACCAAGGGCCAAATATACAGACGTACTTATACAATTCGGTTCAAACAATGTTTGCATAAAGGATCTACATCAGTACTTGGATAAGCTGCTCTTGGCAGCTTATTCTTTTGCCTCAATTTAAAGGTACAGTGTATTCAGAGTTCATGGTGCATGGTCAGTGGGCAGGGCTCTCCCTTTGCAGGTGGGCAGCCTCAGCTTCAGAGGTGTGGTTTTCACATGATGATGAGTTAAGCTTGTCTAAAGGACACAATTTCAGCTGAGTTGGCTAACTTGAGTTCCTCTCTTGCAGCTATGCAATCCAAAGGAACTGGTTTTGGGTTTACTTGAGCAAATTGAGCAGACCTCTGGAGATCAAGTGTGTCAAACTGTCATGTTACTGCTTCAGCCTTTGCAGACAGGTAAGACTCTGCTTATCATACAATTTCTGAATTCTCATTTATTTATCAATTTAGTTTAGCCTTTGCTGCATGGTTTCAGAATACGCCTGTGCTGACAAACTTTACAGTCTTATATTCTACAAAATAATACAAGGTATTACTTTCATGCTTATATTGGCCTGCTAGAAAAAGATTTTAGATGGTATTAATAGCATCAGTTGAAAAAGCAATATTCAGCTGTTCTTGTTACAAGAATGTGGTGTAAAGCACTCACACTATTGTTACAGAAATAGAGAATTAAATGGATTTGTGAAATTTTTCACTATTTAACTTTTAAAACATACAGTTTCATATTTTTATAGTACAAAACTTCTGTTTCAGTTGAAGTATGCTGAAATACTTTATTGGTGAGGGGGAAGCATTATTCTGGCTTACATACAAAAATTAAAAATGTTGGCTTTAGACACCCTGTAAGTAGGTAGCAAGTGGTAGTTTCCGTTTTGATACATGAGATGAAACCAAGTGTTGTGTGTAAAGCTGAATTGTGATTGTAGCAATCTCTGAGAATCTAACAGGAGGCATACATGATTTTTGGATAGCAGATCTGCAGTTAGCCTACACTGAGTCCAGTTAAAGTGGAAAGCCTCAGGTGCTGCTTCCTACTTCCCAGAGGCTGGGAGTGCCTCTGTTGGTTCTGCCATGGAGTAAAGACCAGTTCTAAGCAGAAAAGCTGGGCACTTTGTTTTTCTGTGTCTCTGGTTTTGCCAAGCACAAAAGGAGTCACGTAATAACTGCAGTCTCCAGGTCAGATAAATGGAGTATTATTTTGCTTAGCCCAGTTTTAGAAAGGCAGATTTCCTCAATCCTTGTCAGGGTGCTATAGAGAAAGGAAGAACATTGAAATGCGTGATGGCTTTAATATTTATTTGCAAATATATGGTCACGTTAACTACATCACATTAAACTTGGTGATGATGTTTTATCTTGCTGGATTTGCTCATGTGAGCTCCTTTCCTGAAACTAAATGCTTTCTTATGTAGTCACACTGTTCTTCTTCATGTTTTCCTCTACTAAGTAATAACTTACTGTCTCAAAATGGTCTTTTTCCCTCTTCTTTTTTTTTTTCCTTTTCCCAGTGCTTTTGAAACTTCAGAACAAGAAGGCCTACTCAGTGGGTTTGTCGTTGGCCATGATCATGAATCAGCTTACTCCCTTACCTGTACCTTACACAAAACAACAAATACAAGAAGATAAACTTGGTCTTTGTCAATGTTGTAATGCAGTGGTGGACTTTGCTAAACCCTTTGTGAATGAAGTTGTTAAAAATATGGAGAAGTCATCAGAATATGATGACAGGGAGCTGAAAGAAGAATTATTAAAATTGTGAGCATTTTCTGTCAGAGTGATATATTCCTATTACTTTACAAAATGGTTCTTAGGCATTTATTACATAGGCAGTAAATGAATCGCCTTTTATAATGCTGTCAACTTACACTAACTAACGTGGTGTTTTGGAAAAGAAGCCCTGAATAGGTCTTATATTATTTATGAAGTGAGAGAAGAAAGGTAAAAACTATTTTACATTTTTAGTACATGGAAATGGTAAAGAACTATTAGTTGCTGAGCTATGAAGCTGATTTGGTATTCCTCTGCTTCTCAGATTTTCAGCAGTGAGGATAGTCTGGAGGTGAAGTCTAAGGAATGCTTCTACAGGAGATGCTGGGGCTTTTTAATTCTCTTTGGAATACCAGGAATAGAGCATCTTATGAGTATAGACTTTGTTCTTGGTCATCAGTGACACTACACCAATCTGTATTTGTGACCATATTGGTGATTTAGTTTCACTCCTCTTTATTTCAGCTGTATGAAAAGCCTGAAATACCCTTTATTGACAGCTCAGCTTGAACAACTTGAAGGCATCGAAGAACATCCTTTTCGGCATTTTGCAACTGAAATTATAGTAAGTGCAGTCAAAATTAATTACAGTGCTTGCAAAACCAGTGGTCTAGTTCAGAATTACCTGTAGTTTGTCCTAGAGCTCATTTTGCTTCCTTTATTGGGTAGAGGGGTGACTTACTGGTCCTTTAAGATAATGCAGGTAGATAAAGTTCTAGAACTGTTCCAGATACCATCTGTGGAAATAACAAATCTTCATACATAGTTTTGCTCCTTGATAAACAAGTTTGCACTGCTCTCTGAATCAGCAGCTGCAACCTTACTCTAGCTGCTTCTTTCTCTTGGTGATGTATGAATTTATTAGAATATCTAAAGGATCATCTTTCTGCAGTATTGCAGCAAGGTAAAGTCTATGTTACCTTTAATCCAAGTGTTGCACAGAGTGAAATCTCTGATGTGCCTGGTGCAGTGCCAGCTGACTGTCAAAGAATCTAAATTGATGCTTAACTAGAGCTGGAAATTCAGTGGGCGCATGTCCCTTCCATGCTATCAATGCAGTTGCTCTGGTTTTGAATGTTTTACATAGCAGCTGTATTTTATTAGAGCAAGATTAATGTGGGTAGAGGTAATTTTATTGCAATTTGCAGCAAACCCAAGCCCTGTAAGGAGATAGTCAGGTACAGTCCATGCATATGTTGGAACACAGATTATGTAAATGTTTTCAGAAATAGGACTAGATGTGATTAATAAAGTTACTGCACATAGAGCTGCGCTTTGTTCATGTTGTGAATATGGTAAAGAATATTTCTTTTCTTGCACGTATCCGAATTAGTGGCTTGACCACAGCTGGCAGGTAAGCCCCCACCCAGTCACTCACTCACGGCCTTCAGCAGAATGGGGAAGAGAATCTGAAGGGCAAAAGCAAGAAACTCATGGGTTGAGAAAAGCACAGCTTAGTGAGGCTGGGTCATAGTGTTGTTTGGGAAGGGAATGGCACACTAAAACTTGATGAGCTTCAAAAGGAAGGCCTGGAGCTAGCTGGGATGAGGAAAGTACACACAAATATGCTATATGTATGCAAATGTGCATGCACACAGAGGAGGTCTGGAAGCTGCCTTGTGATGCAACTGTGTTTTTTCTCCAATTTTTATTTAAAAATCTAAGTACTTTTTTCACAGAATTCTATATTCAGATGTTAAGATTGTGATGTGAAGCACAGAAAGCAGTTGGTGAAACTCTTGGTTGTTTTTCAACAAAAGTTGAGTTTCCCATCATGATCACATCCACTTTTTTCCCACAGCATGGAATGGAAACTGCTGTGTGGATCAGTCAGGTTGTGCAATGAGAGAGAATCTTGTTTCTGAAACCTGTACTTCATTTATTGCAGGACTTTGAGGATGTGCAGGAAGGAGACAGGGATTACCAGAAGATGATCTCATGGTTAAGATTGTTGAAGGGTGCTCTGAAAAACTGGCTTTTTATCCTGCCTTTCTTGGGCACAGTCTGAAACCATGTTTTTAATACCAATTATGAATTAACATTTTCTTTGTTTTCTTAAGAAATTTACTTCTGATGTTTATGGGATTGGGTAGTGGGATCTGAAACGAAGGTCAGTACGTCATGCTTTGGCCCCTTGTATAATCCTAGTTTTCCAAAACGTGAGATCCTGAATCTTCCATTTTGGCAGCCCCGCAATAGTGAGCTGACCTTTTCTTGCTGTTTCTTCACAATACGTACAACAGGACTTTGTTATGTTAGTAACATTCTTCTAATGGTAGTTATTTTTCCTGCAGGGTTCTTTCTGTGTGCATATGTGTATATATCATAAATATCACATTTATTTTAATTTATACTGTACAAGAGAATGTACTGTAAATACAGTTAAAGCTTTGAAACGTAATTGCTATACAGGTATTTTAGAGGCAACTGTAGGCAATCTATCATTCTTTTTCAGGACATTTTGTGGAATATAAGAGAATTGATGCCATTAGTGTTTTTACATCATAAAGGCAAAAGTCCACCCTGGGAGAATCAGGAGTTTGCAGACATAGAGAGAAAGAATTCCGCAGATTCTTTGGCATGTCTGTCGTATCTGATGTTTGTTCAGCATTTTGGTATCGAATGCTTTCCAGTGGTTTTTAGGTAAGAACTATTCTTTCTCACTCACTCTAAGTCTGTATCTTGAAGATTCTTTCTGAGCTGAAGAGAACTTGATTTGTGAATGAAAACTGTGTATTTCACTGGTATTAGTTTTATGTCAACCTTCATGCATTTATATTTTATGTAGTTTATATGATTTATATAAAGAACATAGTCCTGGAGATTACTCTATTACAGTTTAATTTTAGATGAGCTGTCCTTTTAAAGAAACTGTCAAAGATTAGTTATGTGCTGAAAATTAATGCGTATGAAATGTTCAATTACATATTTATAGACAGTTTTCATGTAAGAGTTACTACCAGTGATTTGACTTACAATTTTTTTTGTCTATTTCAAAATTTTAGAAAGGTATTTTAATTTTTAAAAAATACTAATCCTGTCAAATACATTAATTATGTGCAAACATATATGGCTTAAGCAGTTTAATGTAACCTAATTTTTCTCTTTTAGCCCATCATACCTTCTGCTATGCAATATGACACACATTGAAGTGCTACTGAAAAGGTAGAGTTTGTGGGATTTGCAGGTCTAGGTAATGGGTGTGATCTCTTATAGTAATTCATAGAATCAAATTTCAAATATGCCATATAAGTTCAGAGAAGGTTTTTAAACCTGAGCATTAAAATGGCAAGTTCCACTACAAAATGGCTTCCTTTACTTAGAAGTTTTCTAAAATACTTATGTATTGTTTTTATCATGTATTGTGACAGCATTTTTAGAAACTTTATTTGGAAACTGCAAAATTAAGGTAGTTGAAACACATGCAGAATAATTAGGTATATTTGCACTTGCACTCCTGTAAAAGTTATTGTAATACTGAAGGCCACTATTGTGATATTATTTGTTTGAATGCATTCTGACACAATCTAAATGAAAGGTCAGGCTTTCTAAAGGAAACTGAATTTTTCTACATATTGTGATTACGTCACCTTCTATAAGCAGCAGTGTTACTAAATAGCTTCTAGCAGTGCTATAGAAGGCAAGTTTCCCCTTCTGAATTCTTACCATTTCATTGTCGTTGTTAATCAGTTATGTCAATAGCTGTAAGAAATGAGACACTCTTGAGTGTCTCAAATGCTCTTAAGCATTTATAAATATTGAGGGGAAAAAAGTCAATTTGACCCTGAAGAGAGAAGCCTAATGTTTAACTTTTCATAAGCAAGTTTATTCTAAAAATCTTTGAGAGGAGTAAGGAAGATACTGTATTTAGAAAATAGAAGGAAAATTGTTGAGGGACAAGTTCTTGTTGACCTCTGTTCTAATATTTCTTCTGAAAATCAACAGTGTCTTTTTAATTAAAAATATAATTTTATTTTTTTTTCTAGAACTGAAGAATCTATGTTATCTAAAGGACTTGTAAGTTTTTTTTTAAATTCAATTTTCAATGTTAGAATGTTTTTTTTTTTTTCATTTTAAGGAATGGTAAAAGTCTTGTTTCCCCTTCTAAGAGAGGTACAAATGATAGTTCAGATAATGGTTCCAGAAATATTTTGAGGCTTAATTAGGTGTTCTTCAGTGTTACAAATACTTATATTTATGGAACTTTACACTCCCGCATAAATGTTTAAATTATCACTATTATAACTGTAGCTCCTGGAAACTTTCAATATCATAATGAGTACTTACAGCTGTTTCTAGCTGTGAAATGTTAAGCATATAAGATTAATGTTTTATGTATGTGCATACAATTGCCATATTTTTTTTTTCCACCTGCAGGATCTGTGTGAGAGCAGTTTATTGAGAATGGAAGATAACAGCCTTCTCCATGACTATTTAGAATTCAGAGGTTTTATTAATGTACCTCAGGTAATAAGAAGCAATGTACAGAAGTCCTCCAAGTTTGGTTACAAATAATACCTAAAACATCCTGTAGGTGTTGGAGAGAGCACATGCTACTGAACCTTTGTACACCTGTGTTGTTCAATGGAAACCTTCAGTGTCTTGCTACGTAGGATTGTCTTTTTTACCTGCTACAACATGAAGTTTCAGTGACAGTTAAAATATCCCCAGTGTATGTTGTGTACAGGTCACTAAAGCAGGTGGGCACAGATCTTAGTTGAAAGATGGTACTTGCTCATTTTTGTCTCTTCCTTGCCCTTCTGCTGCTTGACTTCATTCTAATTTGGACCCAACAGTACAAGGATTGTATTCTTGTGTATCAGCCCTGGGGTTTTGACCACTGAACCTCGTGTGAATGTCTCTGATGAGAATCTTCCCATAATCAAGTGTGCAGTGGGGTTTTTGTTTGGTTTGTTTGTTTGGATTTTTTAAATGTCTTGGGTAGATTTTAGTTAGTGCTAATGTAATAATCTGTATGTAAGTAGAAATTATGTTCTCTTTGTCCTGCTGCAGGATTTGGTGAAAATTATGACCCTTTGTCCCATGGAGCATCTGGTATGTAAAGTTACCTACAGAATCGATTAAGTGCTGAATTTATTTAATGAGAATCCATCTGATAACATCTGTTTTTTTTAGAGAAAGAAGAGTTTAAGTATTTTGCAGTTGTTCATAGACAAGTTTGACACTGAGGGAAAATATACCTTATTCAGGTACGCATCCAAGCTACTGTGTAATATCAGCTTTAGTGCAGTTTAATTACATAGATACAGTGATTTCTGACAGTTTCCACCTAGAGGTCACATTAATTTTACTTGTTAACTTTTTGATAAATAATGAATTTCAATTGCCTCACATGAAATCACCTGTCTTATCTAAGGCAGTGTTTAAAGGTTGCGTGGTCATACAGTTCTGTGGTGAAACTCCCCCTTAGTGAATAAGCCTGTAATGTCTCTAAGTGTTGAGCCAACTACATAGGCAGCTTTGAAGAGATAATATCTTTTGTTTTGTTTGTTTGAAGGTGTTTACTGAAGACAAGCAACCATGCTGGTGTGGAAGGATACATTATTAAAAACATAAAAGATCAGATTCACTTGTCGTTAACGGTGAGGCTGTTACCAGTAAAAGACAAGTTGCCATCTCAAAATACTAAAAATATTACGTTGAGAAAACATCTACAGCTTAAACTTTGAGTGATGCATAAAAAAATCCACTTTGAAAAGAAACATAAGATTGGGAAATAATATTAATATTACTTTGGCTTTTTTTATGTGTATTTACATTCTAATTTTATAGTTATATTTTTAATTGCACAATCTTACTGTATCTTTCTAAGAAGTTATTACCTCTTCTGTGCTTGAAAATACATGTTTCTTTCTTAAAGTGGAACTACTGAGTATTTTATCCCCACAGTTCCTAATTTTTTGAATATAATTCAAATCCTACAGTCCAGGCGGGACTATTAATTTTTTTTCTTGGTCTTTCTGATGACAGTCAGCATTTTATTATGAGTGCTTGCAAGCAATAAACTCATCAGAAAGGGGTGGAACTAGATCAAAGCCTTTTAAATATCTTATTTTATAATCACTTATACTGGGAAGTTGGGAAAATTAATTAAAAGGAAATTATTAACTCCTTTTTTTTTTAACTGCTTAGGGCCTTTTCCAAACTAAATTTGATTCTTTAGTGTACTGCCTTTTATCAAGTAGGGCAGTTTAGTAAATTTATGCATCTTTTATGCTGGCAAAATTATGTCAGATGATAGTGAATTACTATTGATTAGAAACATAGAATCAGCCGGGTTGGAAAAGACCTCTGAGATCATCAAGTCCAACCCATAAGATCATACTCTGTCCTGTATATTGAATCAGCAGGGGTGAACAACATTAAAACTGTTCCAAAAGGGGCTTGGACTAAAATTGAATAACTGAAAGTATATTCTTTTAATTTCTTTGATTTTTAATTCTTTAAATTTCACATTTAAAAAAATCCAGTGACACTGCTGTTCTGAAGAAGAGTCTCTGATAAAGATAGTTAATTGTGGCATACCTCAATATAAAAAAGGGAGTGTTTTCTAAAATTTGCTATATTTATGTAAACAAATATTAACTGCATCAATAGTGGTACACTAAAGAGGTGGAGATTTTTTTTTTGAGGAAATAGAAAAGAATAGCTTGGCATGCAGAGACAAACTGGGGAGGGTTATGAAAGACTACTTTGTGTACTTCAGTCACAGGTAGTAACTAGAAGATACTGCTTCCAGTGTTAGGTTTTTTTTTTCCTTTTTTAGCCAAATTATTGTTAAATTATGTAAGATTTAAATTTTGCACTCAGCTAAACTTTTTATATTGTTTTTTTTTAGAAGGAATGTGACAACATGTGGTTTACAGGACATCACCTGATCTCCCTTCTAGATTTAGTGCTTTCACTTCCGGAAGGTGCTGAGACAGATCTTCTGCAAAACTCAGACAGGTGAGTTGTAATCACAGTTAGAGGCTTTCCTCCTTTTTTCAGCATTTAAAAAGACTTTAAACTACCTTACTACAATGACATACGTTGTCATGTAACTAATGAGGTGACCACATTAATGTGTTTTAAATTTTTAGAACTAGAAAGGATCATTTATTTCCATGAACTCTGCACAGAAGAATGTCACAATGCTATTACATTCATTTTTAACAATAAGAAAGGATTTCCTTCTCCGTTCCCTGAGAATATAAGACTTCAGATGTGAAATTACACTAATTAGCAAAGCATTATTTCTGGAGGAATATCTGATTTGTCAGTTTTCTGCAGGAGCAGTTGGAGGAATAAAAGCAACGTGGTTTGTTGTCTTATACAAGGCAATAACAATTATGAGATGCAATTTATACCACACAGCATTTTTGAGGCTGATTCACAGATTGCTGCTGGGAATCCAGCATCTAATGAGTCAGAATACAGATCCACCTGAACAGTAAATAATTGGAATTAAGAAATAAAAAAATAACTGAAATACCTCTGAAAATCTCCTGTATAGGACAAATCTTATATGATGAGCAATGGTTGGGCTTGTAAATCAGTAAGGTGATGGAGTTCAGATAGACAGATACCTGATAAAAAACACTGAAGCATTATCTGTAATTTTACTTCTTTTCTGGAAAAGGCAATAAATAATTTCTGCTAGAAAGTATGGTAAAACAAAAGCAAAAAGCGTATTTGAGAAAGCACTCTAAGGTAAAAATTCAATACAGTAGTAAAGAAAACTGTCACACTAGTTTCAAATCAACTTTGGATCACTAGTGGTGCATATTATAAATTCTGTGATAAGATGCTGTCTCTTCAGGGGACTCTTTCCCTCACAATCAGCAGCTTCCTCCAATCTGATGACAGTTTTTACTTGCGGAGTGTGAAATGTTGTATGGACATCACTGCACACTGGTGCTCTAGACTATTGCTCAACAGACGAGTGTTTTGTACAAATGGATACTTTTAGGATATCTGGCTAATAAACAATTTGTTATTATCCCTGTAATATAAATCTGTGCTCTAGATTATAAATGGTATGTTTTTAATTCACAGGATTATGGCATCACTAAATCTGCTGAGATACTTAGTCATCAAGGATTGTGAAAGTGATAGTCAAGTAAGTACTAACTGATTTGAAAATGATTGATTAGCTGAGACCCAAGAGCTGGATTCATGTGAACACTGTCATCCTTGATTCAGAAAACAGGGGTTTTGCATTTTTCTTTGCAATGGTTAGTTGTCCAGAAGTGATGCTTTTAATTAAAAGCATTAGGAAATATGTGATGTGTTATTTTATTCTGATATTTGTTTGAATTCATATTTTTACTGTAAACAAGCTAATCCTTTTACTCTGCCTCATGAACTGTGGTCTGTGTCCATATTAGTGTGTCACCACAAAATCACATACCCATAAAGCATTCCTATGAGAAAAAATTTGTTACTCTTGCTTATTTATTTGTTGGTATCCCTCAAAACTCCAAGTGGATTTCTGAAAAATAAAAATAATAATAATAATACTGCAAACTCTAGCAGTTCAAGTGATCCATTTTATTAATCTTTAGGAAAAATACTTTTTGTGCAATACACAAAAAGTTGTTAGGATTTCTGAGAAAATGCTAAAAAATCTTATTTAACTAGTTCATAGCTGTGCAAAACAATATTCTGTATTTACAGCATCTGTGCAGGTGCCTGATAGGTACCTATTAAGAGCTTCTCTAGGTATTAGCATCAGAAAAAGTCTTGTCTGTGAGATACATCTGCTGAAGTTACAAAACGAATGACCAGACCTATCCAATTTTCTGCTACATTGCTTTACTGAAAACAGCCTAGAACATTTTTATGCACAAAGGTAACCTGCCAACCTAAACTGCCCACTACTGCAGTTTACCCATGTTTTTATTATAGCTCTGCCTCTTTACCTTCATTTCCGCCGTGTGTGGATGTTTGAATGTAGGTATTTCAGACATACTCTGCAATATATTTAAAAAATTGAAACTGTCCTTAAGTATTTTACCCATGTGATATTGTGCTACCTCAGTTTAAAGCAGCAGCTGTAGCTGTAATCCAACTCTTTCTTCCGTTTTGTTTGTCTGTTTTCTGTCTGAAACAGTCAGGGACATCTGTTACACTTTGCACTTGGAACGGTATTTGTCCCTCAAGTGCTTTGTGGCTGATCAGTGCAGCATTTCATGGTGGATCTGTGGCTTTGTGTACAGTCAGTCCTGTCCACCTGCAGTTGATGCAAATGTGTTCTGGATGCTTGAGGGAGAACTTGTTGGAATTTCACAAGTGGGTTGATAGCAGATGATTCGTAAGTGCTCTGATTTGGGTTGTGTCACTACAGCACTGAAGAGCTGATGGAATTATTTGTGTTTAGTTGTCTGACTACCTTCCACTACCTAATAGATACTTATTCTAAGAGTAAATGCAACTTCTGTTGACTCTTTCAAATCATATTCCAACAGTCCTCTATTTGTTGCAATTCAGGAGCTTTTTATCCACGATATTGTGGAGTGAACAAGTATCACCTATCTCCTTAGTATTAAATGGTTTGATTTTTGTATTAAAATACTTGTTTAAATTAGTGACAGTTTAAAGAAAAATTACTGCACTTTAAAACTGAAAAGTAAAGTCTTTCTTAAGCATATTGTCATAGTCATATGACATATGACTGTCAGGAGTATTCTAACTAGTAGACAAGTATCCTAAGATGTTTTGTTGCTCTCTCTGTTTTTTGACTTTCTTTATGGTTTGGACTAATGGATTTCAGCATGTCATGTTCTGTTTTCTAACATACAGAAAAAATTCTGCTCTACTTTTAGCCTACTTTGAGATCAGTTAGATCAGATGCAAGTTTTATAAGTGCCTAATAATGTTATTGGTCTAAATTGAATAATAACAATGTAACTTGCCATGATTGCCAGAACAATAACGAAAATGGTGCATTTCTAATTTACTATTTATGTTATTAGTTAATCTTGATAGACTGTATCTATTTCTCCTATTTAAGGAGTGATTACTATTTAAGTAATCATTATGGTTCACTCAGTGTCCTGTAAATACACTGCTTTGTGAGAAAGGTGAGAATTCTTCTTCTATTGTTAATAAAAACTTACACATAGTAGCACTGAACTGCTCTAACAGTGCTGTCTAGTACCTGGCAAAAAGAATGTCCCTACAGTTTTAGGAGAAAATAGCATCAAATCTGAGGGTTTCCTGGCAAAAAAGCCCTGTCAGTTCTTCTTGACTTCCTCCCTGTCTCTCTTCATACAGTACAAGTGGGGCAGAAAGAAAATGCCTCCTTTCATGTCAGTTCAGATATTTTGATTGCTGTGTAACAAGTATTTCATTAATCAAGTTTAAATTTTTTCCAGAAAGCTATTACCTTTTTTTAGCCACATTCTGGTGGAAGTAATTACTGTTTTTCTTACTTGACCAGTTAACTTTGTGTCATTTAGTATTAGAATTTGATGGATTTTCCACTGTCATCAGTGCACTCACTGTGTTTAACATTGAGAATTCTTATTTTTATCGTCCTTACTCTGCCCTTTGTGGATACTGCCTGAAGAAAGGAGTTGTATAAGTGGCTCTGTATCTAAGGACACAAAGGCTGCTGTGTGTTTGTTTCCTTCTACAGCAGTTTTGTAGCTAGAAGCTTGTAAGGTCCCCAAGCAGAGGAGTTTTCCTCTTGTGCTGTGTAACCCTGAACAGCCTTGTTTTTGAGCACCTTTTCCTTGTATCTTTTGCTTAGTGAAGGCCATTATTGTGAACTCTTCTTTCCACCCGTGCCAAACTGGGGAGAAGTTCATAGTCACTTCGGCTGCTGCGCCTACAGATGGGGTAGTAGCATATCTAGTAACATTCCTAGAATGCTTTTTAAATGCAAGATAGACAATTGGGGAGCATATTTATCTGAACTTTCATTTGGTATTGCAGTACAGTGGAACATTAATTTAAATATTTGTTCCATTTTGCTGCCTAATTATCTGAGAGGAACCTACAACTGCTATTTACTTTCTGTAAAGATTCCAGCCCGAGAAAGTGGCTAAGTATCCCCTCCAGCATATCAAGATCCCTTCAGATTTGCTTACAAAATCAAGCTTTAAATGTGCATTTCCATTGCTGTAGTTATCATCCTACATACCAAGTTCCCCCTTCCCCCCCCTTTTTTTTTTAACTGCTACATCCTCCAGTCAACAAATAATGTAAGGGAGAGGGAGAGCTTAAATACCCATCAGGATGCGATTCACTAGCTGAAAAACTTGTGCTCAAAAACTTAGTATTACAATGCTTCATTAAAACTGATTTGTTACCTTCTCTGTTCTGTTTGAATAGACTGGTGTATGGACCACACTCCCCAAGATTGAGCAGAATTTCTTAAAACCATTGCGTGTAGGACTCAATATGTCCAAAGCACATTATGAAGCAGAAATAAAAAATAAGAAAGAAAACAGAAAAGGTAAGTTGGTGGGTTTTTTCCCCTTAGTTTTGTTCATATCTAGAAACTTTGATAATTGTTTAGAAACAAAGAATCGGTGAGTGCTGTATAGATCACGTTTTATTTAACTGTTGACGCTATTCCAAACCTCAGATAATAATTCAGGAGTTGCTATATTTGATAGTAACATTTTTCATAATTGGTCAGAAAAATCTGAACTTGTTTATCTGTCATCATATTTGTAAATCTTGTGGAAACCTCCCAGAACTGTCAATGAAGACCTTCAAAGCTTGTTCTGCATTTATACTTTTGATTTCAGTGTTACACAGGAGCAGCTAAGTCCCTCTGAATACATGGCCCTTAGGTTTCATACCAGGTGTGGGGAGGTTAACAAGAGAAGAAGTAAGTCACACAGTGCTCTCTAAAGCCTGAAGCGTTACAATCTGGGTTTTGGTTTTTTTTAATCTGACACACAGAATCAGATTCTGCTCTGGGTTAAGCAGACACATTGCATGGGGCACAGGAGCTGTAGCTGCTTGAGGCGATCTCTCTGTATGTCAGATCCTCTGTTCCTCGTGGTCTCCAGTATAATTAAGACAGCCTAAGGAATTTGCATCTGCTACTAAAAATGTCAGTGCAGCTTTTTGCCCCTAGTCTTACCCTACTCTGTAGTAAACTATATAAGCATGAGGCAAAGAAAGGTTTTTTTTCTGAAGGCAACCTATGTATGTCTTTCTAAAGGGCATCCTTCAAAATTAATCAGGAAATTTATTTAAGTCCCTCTTATGTTTCTCTAGCCTTTGACAAAGTATAAAGAGATTTGAGTTTGGGAGAGGACATCTAACATGTAACCTTAAATGGTTTACCTTTCTTCCCCAGTGTATAATCTTTGTAAGAACTACCTTTTATTTTAAATATGTGGTCTGAATGTAAGAGGTTTTCCCCTTAGTTTTCAGACCTGTCCTTATAGTTTAGCCTGCTGCAAGTAATCTGTCTGAAACAGAGAAGCCTGCAGCCTTTTCTTAATAAAATAAGTATTTCATATCTGGATTCATTAAATCAAATTTAAGAACCTCCTACTATCTCCCTGGATGTGGAAATCTTAAAAATGTATCAAAAACTGACCAGATAAAATTTATTTTTCCTTTCCAAGAGAATTTAAGCTGTATAAAATTGTTTTGAGTTGCCTGTTTAGTGATGTAGGTGTTCGTGTTGTAGAAAGTGTAGAGAGCATCCAGCTCAAACTGCCTTCCTCTGAAGGTTCAGCACCTTCCATCCTGTTTGCTCAATCCCTAGGTTTGTGTTCCTAACAATTACTGTCTCAAAATTCTAATGTATTGAATATTCCTTTCATTCTAAGAGTCATGTTTGTTATTTTCTTCTATAGAGGCCCACAGTTCTAACACAGTTTGTTCTGTAACTGTTAGTGGGGAAAAGATGCCTGCCATGACTACTGGAATGCAGCTTCAGGTGAGTTTGCCTTTCCTTCAGAGCTGTTCAAAAGTATTGCCATCTTCTTTTCCATGTGGAGACAAAACTACATGTACAGTGAGTTAAAAAAATCTAATAAAAATAACACTAATCTTTTCTGTCATTTCAGGTTTTACACTCGGCTCTCTTCACGTTTGATTTAATAGAAAGTGTTCTAGCTCGAGTCGAAGAACTCATTGAAGTGAAAATAAAAGCTGTAATGGATGAAAATAGTTAGGTCAGCTGATGTATTTGAATTAACATACTCCTTACAAGTTCATTTTTACTGGGAGACTTTAGTTGCAAAGGAGGCTACCAGCCTCTAAAGAGGAGCAATTTAGAGTGGCCTCCAGAAGGATTGCACATGCTGCTCTTCATAAGTCTTGTTGCATGTGATCCACAGATATGGTCTATTTACTCCTCTTCAGAATTTGATGCTTTCTCTTAAGTTTAGAAACTAAAAACAAGGTGAGGGTATTCTCTTCTGTTGTAGCAAGGAGGGATAGTTGGGCATTTATTTTTCTTTAAATTTTCAGAATTTGTTTGCTAGAGTTGCTGACTGGTATTGTGAATTACAAACATTTTTATAAAGTGACTGAAGAACCATTAATTAAAAAGCACTGTTTAAGCATAAGGTATTTTTATTAGCATGTTTTTATGTTGACAAACAAGCTTCTATATTTGCAAACAGACTGTAAGGTATTGCTAGATAACAGTAGAGAATATACTATCTATAGATGGTAAAACACTGTGGCAAAGGACACCAGGTTTAAAGGAAACACATCAACTTCGAGCCAAGTAAGATGTTAAAACTTAGTAATGTAACAGATAATGCTTGTGTTTTAAAAAGCAGTGTAAGATTTCATACATATACCTGTGCATGCTTGGGAAACCTGTATTTTGGAATTGTTCTGATCATCCTTTAATGATAAAGTTTTCCTTAAGGTATAGTAAATATTTTGGGAAATTATTTATAAACAGATGAGTCTGTAAGGTCAGAATCAAGTTAAAAATAAGGATGACTTTTTCATAGTGCAGCTAAATCACTTTTCCCCATGCTTGGAATGCACATTTGGTATCAAGTATGCTGTTTTTCACTGTATCATTATTTAATATGAATTTTCATTCCAAATGCATCTGTTGTATATAGTCTTTTGAAATGTAACTATATTTTTAAGAACATTCTATATTTTGTTTAAAATGTAGCCACTCTATTTATGAATAAAAATGCCAAACACTAAATTAATTAGAGTGCGATTGGTACTCCTGGAGCATCTTCCAGAATGGACTTTTTTCTATTATTTGGGCTTTTGTCATTTCCATTTTGTAACGAGTATCATCTGCTTGTGGCTTGGAAGTCATCTTAGAGAAAAGAAAAGTATTATGAGTAGGACACAGTAACTCCTAGGTCACAGAATATTCAACATCTTATATTTCCAACAGTACAAATGCAAAGTTATTCAGCAGAGCAATTTGAATCTTGTTCTGAAGTAGGTATTCAGGAATGATGTACACAGAGGTGACAATATTTCAGCAGGAGCTAGGAATGGTAGCTTGGGATTAGTTGGATGGTATTGCTCCCTTGGCCATATCTGTTAACCTGGGGCAAAAAGAAGTTGATTTTTAGGCCCTGTACCAGTTAGGGGGTCTCTGGCAAATGATGAGCTCATTAAACTGGCTTTGCATCAGTAAGAAAGACTGTAACAGCAACCAGCAGACTGGTGATAGGTGCTGTCATCACTTCTTACAGGGCTCTCCTGTTGAAGTCTGGTGCAAATGGTCTGAACAAGTAGAAAAGCAAATTCAAGTTTATAGGTTCAGCATTAATCTTAAAAGCTTTTAAGTAAATGCTGTATTAAGAGAATGGGCATAACTATATTGCATAAAAAAATACAATGTTCAACACTGTAGGATGTATTTAACTTTTGCCATACAGTAAGTGAGATGAAGCTTACACACTTTTAAAATGATGCATACTCTGAATAGGTTAATGCTTATTATTTTGAGATGCCCAGCTGCTCTTCTCGTTTTGGTACATGGGATACCGCTAGTACTGATACAGTTCATATCTCAAGTTAGAGTTTTCATGGAAAAATGGCCTTTAAAGAGTTTCAGTAAATAGATTTAATTAATTATGTGTTGCTGATACTGAATATGTTGCAGATCCACAGATACATGACAGTAAGCTGTAGCAGTAATATACTAGTGTGTCCATCACTAAAAATTCACAAGTAACTATTTGGAACTAAGTTTTAAGATAGCATTTTTATTTTAAGTTGAATTCGTTACATATTTAGATCTTATGCTAGTTCTGCATTAGTAAATGAAGACATTCTAACTTACCATTGGTAAGAGCCAAATGAGCTCTTAAATATCTAATGTGTCTCTGTAGATGCTATTAAGACCTTTTAAGTTACCTTTAACAATAGTTTAAAGGCTCAGCTAAAACATAAGAGGACTGATCCTACCTCAGTGTATTAATGGACTGTGGTCAGTATAACCCAAAGGTCGTTAAGGAAAACCAAATGTTTTATAGTTCTTGGCTTTTCCTGATTAACATACTCATATTTTTAAGTATATGCAACTGGACTTACCTTAGCCATAGTTAGCATTAATTTAACAGCTTCAGCAGGATTATGAACTGGTATTACACGTAAATTACTGCCCAGGAATCTGCACATCAAAATAAATTAAAGGTAAGGTTACTTTTAGAATGTGTATTTAATTTGTTATGCTGTAAAACTTGAAATGCATTCCCACATGTTGTAAACAACTTTTTACTGTGCAATTTTATTTACATAGAGACTGTTTTTACCCTTAAAAGCAAGTGGAGAATTCATGCTGTTTGTGTAGCCATCTGTCCCATTCCTGTACCACTTATTTAGGTGGGATTTGGAAAGGCTCATTTCTTTATCTAGGGCTCTTGGACAGTCAATCAGCACTTCTTAAGCGTGTTTACACTCAGAGAGAACTAAACCCTCTTCTGTGATGTTGCTGAAGACTATTCTTACTGGCAGTAAAAAATATCTGGGTTATTCTTACGGTTTCGGAAAAACACAGGAAAGTATCTGAAACACTGTGCTAAAAATACTTCAGGACTTGAGCTAAATCTTTGTAGTGTTCTATAAATAAAACAACCTGTATTCCAGACGTGGTTCAGATAATGGGATAACTTACTTTCATGTAAAGGCTTTTTCACTCAAATACTTTGACCTAAAATTCATTCTCTGTCTATAAGTAGTGTTATTCATATGCATTTGTTCTTGAGAATGGATTCTGAAGATTTTAAATAGTAGCATCAGTTGTCATTCAATGCAGTCATGGGGAGATCAAAGCTCAGGCAAGCACACAGCCTCTCCTTCAGACTGGTACCTGAAGTGTGTTGTAACAATGACAGAACATCAGTGTTGCTGCTGTTTTCTGTTGTAGAGCTAAAACGGGAGAGGGACTTACCAACAAAGAATGAGGAATTTTAAATAAGCAAAAATGTAATCCAAATGAAGTGCCCAGCTGCTCCGCTGCATACTCCCCTGTGACCTCCCCTTGTGCCTACCACCTGCTCTTCCCTGCAGTCTGGCTGATGACTTGGAGTCACTCACATTGAGACCCCATGCTGGTTAGGTGTCTCATCTGAACTTGTCTGCCCTTGCTTCTAATTAGCAAAACTGTTACAGCCACTGTCCTTCTCTAAGAGCAGGCACTCAGGTCCCGGTTCAGTTTTGCTAAAATCTGCTGCAGGAACTGTGGTTTGATTTACATTTGGGAATTAGAGAAATAAATTGATGCAACTTTATTAATACTAAAATGGGCTAAGCCAAGCATGAATGAACAAAGTGCAACAAAGAAACTGTTACATGTATTTACCTAGATCCACAAAAACCTGTTTTTTTATGAACAGTTCTGCTTCCAATTATAGCAGATCTAAATTTGTTTTATTAATTTGATTAATGGAGAGAATACTGGCCATTTGAACATATGTCTGGTCTTTCCTCCAGGGTGTTAAAAACCTGACATACACACCTACTGAGGTTATTAGTAGAATGCTCATTTAAGCTACTGCTTTTCTCCCACTTCCTCCACGCTATATACAACCTTACAGAAAGTCTTCACGTTGCTGAAGAAGAATCCTGTAATTTTCTTGTTAATAATAAAAAACAATCCTTCCCCAATTGCAGCAAAGCCATAGACAAGCAGAAAGAAACAATAATAGAAGACAACCTGAAAGTACTAAGGTGTCTTGCTTTTTAAAAATCCAACAGGTGACTTGTAGTTTGAAAGAACATGGCACAAGTTTCAACCCCACCAATGCAGAAGCTCACTCAGTGCCTTACATACAACAGAAGAATTCCAAGATATCAGGTAGTAAAAAAGCAAATGTGTTTAAAATATAATTGTGCCCTGTCAACGTGAATTTGATATTGCTTGCAATGATAAAGCTATTTTTATTTTAATAAAATTACTGACTTGCCAAATGGAATACAGTTCCAAAACATTGCATTTTAGTGACTAACAGATGCTCAAAATCTGTTGTACATAACCACAATCTAGGTTTAGAAATTAGCCTTGCCATCAGCTGAATAACATGTTCTTGCTGGATGGTGGCAGAACTTTTAAGACCTCTCAGGAAAATTTATGACACTTTCATAAACGGGTAATAGATTTCTTACATTTCATCCCATACACTCTGCTATTCATCAACATTTGGCAGTATGCCTGGGATTTAATGAAACTGGTGTTAGTTTCAAGGCGCTAAAGATCAAAGACTTCATTGAAATAGTCACTTCTTGAGGCCAAGAGTGATAATCAGCTGCAGTTAGGGCTACTGTACCTACCAGAAAACAGTCCTGACTACAACCATGGAGCACAATCTGATCACTGTTGTCAGCAGGTATGTACAGAAACATGCAAGTTTTCAGGCTTCATTAGAAATCACATTCAGAAGTTTTAAACAAATGAGTTTTAATGTTATTTTATACTTTTGGTATAAAATAACACTATTTCAGTTGTTCTAGCTTTGTATAATAGACACTGAAATCCAAAAAGATTACATCAGTATTCAGGTGGAACTTCCTGTGCATCAGTTTCTGCCCATTGCCTCTTGTCCTATTAATTCCTGAAATAATATTCCCAAATCTAAGACTGCTGCTTCATTTCTTCTTACCAATAACAAGTTTGGTTTGATGTTGAAATCTTACCTTTTCTGAATCCTGAACATGACACTCCATTCTTCTGGTCCATGAAGAGCAGCTGACAAAACCAGAAAACTGTTCCGATGAATGCCTATGAACTTCCGAATTCTTGCAGAAAACTGTTCTTCGCCTGTCCTAAGCAAATCTTGAGTGTCTGACAGTATAAATGCAACACCTATTGAGGAAAATCATGTAAATGTACCTGTCATGGCAATAATGGGATTAAGTTCTTACCACGAACCAGGAAGCTGAATTCTTAATTTAACCACTAGTTTAAAAGGCAATGAAACAAAACACATGAATGCATGTACACATCTTTGACAGTGAAATGCAGTCATGAGATTTGGCCACTGATGACTAGCAATTTTAAAATAAAACTACAAATAACTCAGAGGTTATTTTTCTACCGTAACATTAAAAACCCACCAATTATTCAATCCACTCAAAATAGACACATCTAAATGCCTTTGAAAGCACATACTTCAGGAACAAGGAACTGCTATAAAGGAATGAATTTAGGGCAATTGCAAAGGCTGACTGAAGAGCTCAGCAAGTCCTGTTTTTAAATTAAAGAAACAGTTTTAAAATCTTAAAAGTTAGCTAAACTGTCTACCATGAAAAATGAAATTATAGCCCTTTCACCTAAGTTATTCTGAAATGGAAAGCTAAGAAGGCTGATGTCTAGGAGGCTTAACAACTGAGCGTACAAAAGAGTAGGCCAATGTGTGCTAGTCCTTATAGTTCAGGAAAACTTCAGATAAGGGATCTCATCTACGTGTCTAAACCATCCTCCGCTCTAAAAAGGAAAATAGATACTTCATGTTTACATTGGCAGTGATTTCCTAATCAAAGCCACTCAAATAATCCTTTTCCCGCGTCCTCTGCTACTACCAGGTCAGCAAATTCAACTTGGAAGCTGACAGCCAAAGGTCTTGGCTCACTCTTACATTTATAGCTGGGCATACTCAAGATCTTGGTGGCAGCTTACACGTTAGTGGCATTCAGCAGGTTTGCTCAGTTATAACAAGAATTTACTGAACAGTTCACCAAATCTCACGTAGCTGTTCTACAAGACATCCAAAAGAAAGTGAAAAACAATGACCATGTTTTGTTCCCAAAGTTCTCTATTTCACCTGATTTACATTCAGTCATAGCACAGCTCCTTTCACTACTGCACAACATTCCAACAAAGCAGATTTTATTCAGTTTAGCACAGCCCACAACAGCGCCTGATCTTGTACCTCACTGGAGTTTATGATTTAAAAGCATAAACTTTAAAGTGCTGTACCAGAAAGAGGAAAAATCACAGATCCAGTTTCCACTGATTCTGAATATCGAACTCGGTGTTGTTGCCTCTGTAGAATTGTAGAAATTTCATGATCCTAAATAAATTTTAAAAGGTTATTTTAAACATATGTTTTCAGCCCACAAGTTAAAAATATCCTTAAAGCATTATAGACAGACCCTTAGCATCATTGTTTAAAAAAAAAAAAGAAGTATTGCTAATGGAATAAAAACTAAGTACTAAAATGTTGAACATTTTCAATTAATGAATTTTTGAAGTATTTGATTGGAAGTTACAAACACTGAATGACAACTCTCTACACGCACATTCGGTTTGTCCCAGGAAACTCCTGCATAATGCATAAAGAAGCTCAAATATTTTACAGTCTGTTTTTGTAAGAGGTGCTGAAGGAGGATTTGCAGAACTGAGGAACATCCAGTAGTGTGTTTCTATGACTCCAGTTAATTAGACTGCATTATTTTCACAGATGTCAGCATCTCAGTTGGAAAATAGTTCAGAAATTCTGTATGGGACATGATTTTCTTTAAAGCTTTTTGACAGAATGCAATCCACTCAGGAAAACTAATAATCATAATCATCTACAGAATGGAAAGGGTTTGGATGTATTCTTCAGCTTGCAAAAAGCATTTCTGCAGTATGTTCTACAAAAGCTGCTTGAACACACGGATTTTAAAGGTTAAATCACTGAATCCTCTTTAGCTAATAACATGTTCTTCAACCTATCCATTTAAAATATCGCCAACCCGCCTATATAGGAAGGTGTCATGATTTAGTGGAAGAGTACAAAATAAAATCTGTATAGCAAGTGAACCCTGAAGGAGACAGAAACCAGAAATGTCATGCTTTCAGCTGGTCTGGAAAGGGAAAACTCAGTGGCAACTGCTTATAACTACAATTTTGGAAAAAAATGCACATATATAAATAACAGCTATAAGAAAATCATAGCTGTACTGAAAAAAGTGAAAGCTTATAAGCAAAACTGATACAGAAAAGCCATCTTAGATTTGTGCTCAGCTTTGTGTATGGGAAGCCCTTACTAAGAGCAGTAGTTTTGAATAGAGCTGAAGGTCTTATTAATAGCAATGAGTTATGCTGGTATAGCTGATGAAGTCACTGCCACCCAATACCTCTCACCATATTATGGGTTAAGTTGCTCTTGAAGCAGTTCCCAAACAGGCACAGTTTACAGGCTGTAAATTCCAAGACACATGGGCAAATAAGAATAAGGCATTAAACTGAGGTGATTCAGGAATTACTTCAACATGGTTCACTCATTTACCCAGCAGAGACGGGGTGATAACCTTGTCAGCCAAGCTAACATGAGATATTCTTGCCTGTGAATCAAAGCCCTCTTGCCTCTAAATTCTCGTCAGCTGGCATAAAATTGGCCTCAGCTGCAGAAACTAATTACCAGCTCATTGACGTACCCTTTCACTCTACTTGGGAACACAGTCAAGGCTCTGATGTTAACGGATATAAATGTATATCAATATCTGTAAGACTCCCTATTTTAAACTGAATTACGTGCTTACTGAGTAATCGTCTGCCCCAGTGTTGACACTGTGTAGTAGAAAATAAAGTGTTTAGGGAGAAATTCAACAATTCAGAAACATTTCTGATGAAATTATTTATAGCGCTAACTGAAAGTGGCATCAGTGCAGTGCAAAAATGATGAGCCAGGAGAACAATCCTAAAGCAGTGTAACTCAGAATAGCAGATGGCAAGAATACTAAATAGATATGGAAGTAGCTAGGAGAAAATACAGATGCACAAAAAGAATCAGTACTCTAGTAGAAGCAGCTTCAGACTGTTTCATCCTCAAAAAACTGTATTCATTGACATTGAATAAAATATTTCCGCATATAGAATATAGGACATGATTTTTTCACCTTTTCTTAGTGAGTCAGATGCTGGTCTTGACAAGTGGTACCGTACCTGCAGAGCTGTGCTCATAATGACTGTTGTTACCCATCTCGTCTGCTCCTGCCCACAACTTTCTGTCATTTTTTTCAGTGGTCTAATGGCTTTGCAGTGAGATCCCAGGTGACACCTTCTGAAAAGCTTGGGAGAAGAGAGATGACAAGTATTTCCTGCCAATTAACAAGGTGTTTAAAGCACATGTACACATTAAAGAGCTGATTAAAAACCAGGGCACTACTCAATTCCCCAGAATTTAACAGGTGCCTACTGCCAGTGAACTCATTTAAGATGGCAATTAAATACCTAAATGGCTTTAACGAATCTGCATCTGAGCAGGCTTCCTCTATCAGGCATAACACTGTTCTGAAAATATTCCTGTCTATGCAGCTTGGCAGGCGTTTCTGTCTCCGCAAGGCTCATGTGGAGCAGTTGGGGGCACGGGAGCTCCCGGCAGGAGCGGGAAGCAGCCCGGGGCTGGGCCTGGCCAGGTTCCCGGGCTACCTTTATGCGAGCTGGTTCCCAATGTAAGCTTCAGCTGGGCCTCTCCCCGATCTAAAAACCTGGTTCAGCGCTGATCTGGAGCCGCCGGTGGCGCGGCCGGGAGGGCGGGACAGCGAGATCCCGGCGGCGGGAATGGGCCGGTGTCCCGCGCTCCCGCCTCAGCCCTCAGGAGGAGCCGCGGCCCTGGAGCCAGGGATGGCGGGCACAGCTCCGGCCACCGCGGCAGGGCCGCGTAACTCACACATGGACCGGGAATCGCGCCGGGTGAGGTGAGGAGGCACTGCAGCCGTCTGTCCTCCGGCGCTGCTCCATGGCGGTGTACCGGGACTGGCTCCTGCTGACCGCCCTGGAAGTGCCCCCGTAAAGACGTCCAGAAACTTGGTGTTGGCCTGAGCGCCTGCTGCCGTACAAGGGTAGATTGTGTGACGTTTTCAGCACCACTTGCAGTGAAAAAGAAATACCGACAGTGTTGGAGCTTCTTTTTTCATCATATAAGAGGAAAGAATACTTCACATAGTAAAGAAGAGCCGTCATAAAAAGCACTGAAAAAGCATTGATTTCCAGCTCTGCTCTTCACCCAGGCATGAGTCTAGCTTCAAATACTATACTGAAACTGGCATTTTACTGAAAATCTGAGAATTTAGTAAAAGCTTTTCCTTTTAAACAATTTGAGAGTGTTTTAAATAGAAGAAAGTGACCTCATATATTAATAATTATACATTTAAATAGCAAATTGTCTGGCTTGCATAAAAATAATTAGACATCTGAGTGATTTGAAAATCACTCTTCTCCTTTTTGTTCTAGAGAAGAAGTGGATTCACATCTGATTTTCCTCTCCTGTTGGTGCAATGCATCGAAGTTATGGTTACCTGGCACTGCAAGGATGTGGGAATGTCATGCTACTTTTCCTAGTAAGTCAAATACTTCTAATACTGATTTTTTAAATTTCTATGGAGCATAATCTGACAGCAAATTAAAGGAAAAATAACAGATGTATTTGGTAACCCGACTGCTGTGTTCTGGAGAGCTGTGACAGGACCAACCAACCGTGAAATCATATCCTGTAACACAGCGTTACCATGTGCTCTGACTGCATACAAAAATCAGGGAGTTAAGAACATCGGGAATTATTCTAAAGTACAATTATAAAATAATAAGGCAGTTTTATGATGAGGGTTGATGATCCTGCTGACATCTGTCAATGTGAATTTTGAATTCATGCATACTATGAATGTTTCAGTATTAGAGAAATCCCAGGGGTAAAGAGTAGTAACTTTTGTTGTAGTGGTTATACTTGATTTATGACCCTATAGTATATCTGAATTAACATTTTAGATTATGTCTAATGTCTACATGCATTAATTGAATTACAATAATTCAAATGGAGAAAAAATAGTAGGGAATAGAATGGGATAAAAAATTATTTCCAGTGTAAATATCTGTAACAGGTAAGTAGTTTACGTTTCTTCAGTGTAATGCTGTTAGAAATGTACAGTACATACAAGGGTACATTGTTACATTTAAAAAATTGTAATTACAAAGAAATATAAACACTGGATTTAGGCTTCCGGGATACCAGCAGATGCCTTTTTCCCTATTGGCACCTATTGTGCATGGAGCTGGACACCTCCAACTTAAGAATACCACTTGAGAGGCATCGAAGTACAATGATGGAAAACCCCAACTTTAACACAAAATGCTTCCGGACAGTATTATTTTGACTCCAGTTGTTACATAATTACTTGCGTAAATTGTGTATCCTAATTACAGCTGGCAAAAATTTATATCAGAAACTTAATATCTTTCTCCTTGTCACGTACATTTTACGAGAGTTCACATCTGAAATAAAGACTCAGACAGAAAATTCCGAGCACAATGAACCCCACTCTGTCCTGTGTAAGAGCCACCCTGGCCTAAGGCTTGTCCGGTTCAAGTCTTATGCAAGGTGGCATGCTGAGCCCCTGGACTAGGAACTACTCAAGGGACAATTCTGGTAGAAGTTTGTTCTGCAATACCACTCAAGTCTGAATCTCACTACATGACTTGGCTTTCTCTTTTTTGAGCCTAATGTCAGAAGGCTAAATAAAGAGAGCTTGGACTCAGAGAAAATATTTTTTTCTGGATTGTGAATTCTTCAGAGCATTTTCCACAGAAGTTCTCCTTCCCCAAAGTGACTTTTGAGGGATCCTGTGCTACCTGATGAGCTAAATTATTTTACTACTTAAGGTTATCTCTGCTATGACAGTTTCTGACATTTTGGTAGTCTTAGCTTTAAACCTCAGAAGCATTCCTTTCCCACATACCTACATGAACCATTTCACATATGGGTGATGGTGCAGGAGAGAGAAAGAATAGGGCTGAGTCTGGCAGCATATCAAATAATTCCTGGAAGCAGAGCAGAGAACCAACCCCATTTAGGCAGGAATAGAAAGATCTTGGGATTACAACTCCCATATGATGAAGATAATGGTGTAAGCATTTGGATGAATAACTAATTTATGACAAGGCAAAATCTATCATCTAATTAGTGTTTCTCTGTGCTGTCCAGAGCCATATCCTGTGTGTTTTACATCAGCACCATTTTTTGATTTTGTAGGGCAGTTACACAGGTATCTTCCTCTCTATGCATTTTATATGAGAACTGATTGTTGATCTTCACACTCATCACCCATCCTGTTTTCTGGTTACATAGTCAAAGAAAAATTAATTTTTTCCTTTTAGAGGAGAAAGAGTGCAGGTTCACTCAACAAGTAGATTTTTTTTTTTTTTGCAATTTTCAGAGCACAAATAAAAATTGATGTCAGCAGTCCACAAGTTGAATGAAGTACAATGACTCAGCATTTAACTTACACATAGGTTTATTATTTTCTGTCATACAGAAATCAACTAAAAACCTTCAGTATGTAGCATGGGGAAGAAAGGTTTTGGGACTTTGCAACCATACAGTTATTCTGGAAAGAAAAGACCGTGTTGACAAGGAGTCATTTGGAAATACGATTACTTAGGCCCCAGCTAATTATCTAAATCTGAAAAGCAAGCAGCTGGAAAACATGCAAGCATTCAGTTTGAGAGCTTAAAACCCTCCCCCTCCCTCCACAAGACTGAGTGGTCAAAATATTCTTGGACCATAAAGCCATGGACTATAGCTAGTGATTCAAACTATCCTCCAGATGCATCCCGTTATACATATATTGGATTAATCTTGATCACTAAACCATGAAAATCCAGAAAATAGAGATCGAAGGTTTTTTCTCTACAGATACGGGAGGACATTTTGTTATGAGTAGGAAGTTTGACTTAAAGGTGGGTCTCATGTTTGTGGACATTAAAATTACCTCAGTCTATGAAGGTCACAAAAAGTTTTTATACTACTTACACTAGATCTGGCATGTACATATGGTTTGTCGTATTTATACTGATCTTAAGCACACTGATGGAACTCTACTGAGAGGCAGGATGCCATCCCACACGCAAAAGAGTGTTATTAAAAACAAAAAGTGAAGAACTAAAATCATTTCATTAAACACAAGTCTAAGAAAACCACAAAAATTCCTAAATAAGGATGGCATAAATGAGGATGCTGTAGGTTTAAGTAAGTAGGTGAGATCAATCTCAAAAGTGGGTTTAGAGCTAAGTTATCAATCTCAAAAGTGGGTTTAGAGCTAAGTTACACGAGCCAAAGTTTTTGCTCAGGTAAGTAGTCTTTCTGTTCAGACACTTAACTACACTGATTGTTATAGATGTGGATCTGATACCACTCACACTACCTGCAGTGGGAGCTGAGAACAAGTAGCCACTTTCACTGGTGTGCAAAAGTATAAAATCTGATGGACTACCTGGGTCACTGGGCTGAGTCTCAAATTTCTGCATGTGAGCCTCTGTTCAGGTTCACCAGAATATGCACTCTAATGCAGTTAACAGTCATCATCCTATTCTGACCATCAGTGTCCTTGTTAAATACATCTAGTTATAGTCAGCCCCTCCAAATACTGAGGTTTGAGTTACTGAAGACGTGATCAGTATTCATATTTTACAGTGCAACAGCAAAAGAAATTTTGTTGCATGTAATGTGAAAAGTTGTGGTTTCTTAGGACTTTGATTTCTCTAATTGAAGTCTTCTGAGCTGGCAACTTCAGCAATAAATCAAGGAGAACAGGGAAGCAACTTAATGGAATTCCGTTATTAATTATTTCATACTTTAACTGCATCCAGATGGCTCATCAGGATTAGAAGCTCATTAAGCTGAGTGCCGTATAAAAGCCCAGGCATGCCCAGTGCCTGCCCCCAGTGCCAGCTCCATTACCCTTTCTGAAAAGCCACTGTTAAATGGAAAGCCAATCTGCAAATGTCCACGTGGATTCGCTCCCGTGTTTGCAGAACTGTGGCCTAATGGACCGTACAGTACAGACTGCAGAGCATAAAAGGAAGGTCAAATGCAATAAACAGGTGTGCATGCATGCATTGTATAGCTTCTTCAGTTATTATATTAGTTAATAAATGTAAAAAAAACCCAAAGAAATTATCAAACTCGGTATTTTTCCCCAGTTCATCCTGTTACAGGTTTAGTTTCCTTAAACACAAATGGTAGTTTGTCAA
This sequence comes from Oxyruncus cristatus, assembly GCA_013399855.1. Classification (NCBI taxonomy): domain Eukaryota; kingdom Metazoa; phylum Chordata; class Aves; order Passeriformes; family Cotingidae; genus Oxyruncus; species Oxyruncus cristatus. The sequence continues at coordinate 2,267,112 of VXAY01002814.1, read as the reverse complement.
GAAGCTTGGTTTTAAATTAGCTAAAGAAGGGATCTGAGCTGTAATTTTTCCAAAATTGAACACATTAAATCTCATTTTTCAAAAAATATCATGTATAGCTTGTGTTCAAGAGAGAGAGATGAAAATCAGTATGGATTTTCTGCAAGAGATGAAAGCTTCTAATTATACTGGATTTCATATCTAAAAGCTCATTTCCAGGGAATCATCTGTTGTAACAAAGCTGCAATAATTCTAATTCTCTCTTTTGCCCTCAGTTCCTGTGTAGTCCTGGCATGAAAGTCATCTATAAATGTACAAATGTTAAATCACTCCAGTCATGAAATATTAACAGAATGCATACAGTTATGACTAATAAATTGAAGTCTTTCTAGCTGTAATTTGTCACACCTACAACTGTACAACGTTATCAGTAGAGTAAAACTAGAAAACTATGAAATAGATATACTGGAAAAATAGCATTTCTAGTACATGCATTAATATAGGCAAGGCTTAAACCTGCTTCAGCTGAGGTCAACAGTCTTTTCTTTGACAGTAGTGGAAGCAAAATAATGAATTCTTAAATGTCGTGGTTCTGAGCAACCGATGTACAACATAAGAGCAGTTCTTAATTCCGTCATGCAAAGCTTTAGATTTTCTGAAGCAAAGTAGAATGAACATGCTAATAATTATTTTCCAGATGGCAATAATACATCCTGAAAGTTTTAAAACAGTCTCCGAAAATCTGTACTTAGAACAGCTGGGTGGGGTTTTTTGTTTGTTTTTACATATTCCCTGAAAGAAGCCGGTAAGACAATGTTAGGGAACACATCCTATGGACAGTCTTTGTGAGAAACATGTTTAGTTCTCTTGCCCTAATTCTTCCAAAATAGTAATAATAATTAAAAAAATGTTGCAAACTCAATAATTCAGTCTAATTTTGAAATAATTTCAAACCTTAAAAAGTGCAGGATAAGAGTATTAAACATGTACAGTTCAGTTACATATCATCCAGAATTTAAAAGTATTGCAAGCAAGCCATATTTCTGCTACTTAATTACTAATATTTTCCAACGATAGTCAAAGTAGTTTCATTATTATTGGAATATTTTAATCTCAAATAGTTGTTTCCCGTGAGCATTGTGTTTGTGCCTGCTGACTTTATTATGGTTTTATATGCTATGGACCTTGATGAGGTCCTGGCAACCTGATCTATCTTTGAAGTTACCCCTGCTTTTAGCAGCAGGTCAGACTAGAGACCTTTGGAGGTCTGTTCAAGCCTGCATTTTCCCATAGTTCCATACTTTTCTGTAATTCTATGATTCTAGAAGTTTTTCTAAGGGAAAAATGACGAATATATGGAGTGTCCTTTCCACTACCCCTACACCACAAACGCCAGTGTCTGGGTTTTAGGCACTTATCTGATCATTGTAGCAACCCAGACTGCCTGCTGATCTCATTTCATGCTTACTTATCTCTCCTGATCTTCACTGTGTGTTTCAGCCTCCACATTTCTTTTGCTACGCTATATAAACATGGCATAATCACATGCATTGAAAAAGCAAACTAAAATATATTATTAACTGATCTGCTTTTCTAACTGTTGTCTCTCTCTTAATGGTTAGGCTCAGTTTCCTTCCTGCAGTTCTGTCATGCTCTACCAACCTGGCATCTGCCTGCCTTTACTCCGTGAGCCAGTATCTCCTTTTGACCACAGTCCTTAAGAACACTTTCTTAACCAACCTCAAAACTGGTATTTTATACATCTGCCTTGTGGGCCTTGTCCACTGAAGCCAGTGGTGCAGTTTTCCTTAAATCCCACTATCCTCATTTGATTCCTTTTTTCATCTTTATTTCCTTCGCTTACCTAATGGTTGTTTTTTTTTGAGCAGATTACTTGGAAAAACCTCCACTTTCCTTAGTTTCTTGTAGGTTTTCAAGTGTTTGGGCCTCCATTTGCTTCCATTTTCCCTCTGCAATACGTCTTTTGGTGATTTATTCCACGAATACAATTTTAGCTACTATATGTATGTAAAAACCCTTCAGAGCTGCTTCTCCAGTCCAGACTAGACTCTAATTTTCCAAGTAAAAAAAAAAGTAATTATGACTACAGACCACTCTTTGGAGGTAATAGTCTTTTTTAAACTTAATACTTTCACACATGTAAAACATCCTTTCTTATTTATCACTTTCACATCATCGTTCAAGATAGGCAAAATCAGGGTCATTATCTTAAACTCTGATTTCTGAGTCCTCTCCTCTAAATTTCACTGATAGTTTTTGGTGTTAGTCCTGCAGGATACAGACACCCTTACCATTCAGGTAACAATCTCAGATAAGCTGTCAGCATCACCTGTTAACCGCAACATTGTCTTCTCAGGCTTTGATGAAGCAATTTCACTGCTCTTATTCAAAATACTACTGCAAAGGTAAATCCTCAAACAATATTTTGACTATGCCACCTGTTTAGTTTCTTCACTGACGCCCTTTCACTGTTTCATCAGATGTACCTACCTTCTCCCTACTTTAGAGGTCCTCCAGGACCTCTTAATCATTATTCACTTGGAGCCTGTGACACTTGCTTTGGTTGTTTCTCTATGCAGTTTTCAAACAAACCTTTATCCATTCTCTCATGCTTTGGAGAAGAGGCCAACACAGTGACAGAATCACTGTCAGGAGCCCCGAGCAGGACTCTGAAGAGCTCAGGTGACTGATACTATTAAACAGATAACCACCTACACCTGGCTTAGAGCTTGAACATCCTCCTGGGTGAGGTCAGGGTCAAGCAGGAAGGGAGTTTAGCTAGCATACAAGGCTGCTCAGGATACAGGTTCTTCCCTCATTATCCAGCCTCCAAATCTCACCCTCCAACTTCCCCTTCCTCAATGCACACAGGAGAAAAAACGACTGTTTAAACTGATGCTGTGCTGAGACCATTGCTAATCAGCTAGATAAATATTGACACGCTCATTTTACTTTTCCATCCATGTGCATTTTTTTTTTGTCTTTTGTCTTAACTTGGATTATAAGCACTCTGTGGGAAGTCTTTGTTTTCCTTCTGGGTTTGTACAATGTCTAGCCAGTGGGACGTTGGTCTGATTAAGCTTCACAGGCACTCTGGTAACGCAAATTAAAAACAATACCACTTTCTATTCCTGCTACTTCTACAGATGCTCTTTGGCTGTGGGAAGCTGAATTCTATGGCTGCATATGTAACTACTGAACAATACCATATCCTAAGCAGTGGTCTGCTGCAAAACTATTAAAGGAATTGCAGCAACATCATTGTGGACTTGAAGAGAGAAGCTAATTTAATTTTGATACAACCGGAAAAGTAAATGCAAAGAAAAAAAAAATAAAGAAACCTCTGTACGTGTTGTAATTCATAAAACAAACACGAAACTTTGTGTGTCCCTTCAGTGCTGCTCTATCAATTCAGTATGAGTTAAAAATATGGGCAAAGGAAAAAATAGACAAAAGGAACCCTTCTTTCACTTTCTGTCACTTCTCCTTTCCATCACTTCATCTTGTTTAACGTGTGAATGCCCACTATCAGAATATCATCAGGATTTGAAAGTTGATCAAGCTTTTTGATGAACAAGTTTTACTTTAGTGTTTTACACAGAAATTGAAAAAACACTACTCTTCAGCCTTCTGTAAGAGCTTCTCTCAAATATCATCTTTTACTTTAGCTAATATTATAGTTCTTTCTTTTATTCAAAAGATTATCCCCTACTGATAAACCTTGTAAACTTTGAAAGTGAAAAACAGGTTTTCTTGATGATTTGCACTTTTAAAGGTTCTCCTGAATTCCTCAATATGAAAACTGGGTCAAATACAGTGTATTACATTTATATTTTGAATTATAATATTTCAGACTATTGATGCTGCTGCTAAAGGAGTAGGTTAGAAAGATTTTTATTGAGACTGAACATCTTCCTTCCCTGAGTTTAGAGTCCTCCACTGACATAGAGAAAGGAAGGCTTTCCTTTTTTCCCCCCACCTTGTTATTAAGGAATGAGATAAAATTCTTCCTCTGTTTGTTCTGAGGAGAATAAAACATTACTTTTACTTTTGTACCAGAAGCTCAACAAAGTGGCTTTCTAGATAAACTATTTTGCCTCAAAGCTCTTTATTATGTCAAATCCAAAGGTAAGACAGGTCATAACTTCTTCAGTCATACACTAGGGCAACTTCGTATTTCCACAGAACTGAGAGTTTGACTATGACCAGAAAGAAAAGAAGTTTGTCAAAAAAATTAAGGTGCACTGTTGGAATTGTGCAAAAGCTTGCAAAACCGACCATGTCATCGGTGGTTACAACTAGCTTAAGTTGTGTACTTATCTTAAATAGTTTCCACAAAAGAAGGGTGTTAGTAGCCATTTACTGCCATATGGCACCTATTTCAGAAGGCACTTCTGTTAATGACTAAGAGGAGGTAGAATACTTCCTGTTTAGACTTTAAGCTGTGTGAAAAACAAGCCCTACTGTTTCCATAATGCAGATATTTTAGAGAGCCTAGCCTCTGCAGGGGAAAAAACCTGTATGTTTCAGCAGGAGTTCTGACTTGGTAAGAATTACAAAGAGTTTCTCACTCCTTCCTCCTTGTCAAATCACAAGACAATAATCAGTCCTATCCACACCCAAATAGCCAAAACCAGCAGAATGAGTTATGTATCCTATTTCACTCTGAGTCAGAACAAAGGTTATGTTGATATTTAGTCTCAATATATAAAAGCTACACCAGAGATATTAATGAAGATGCAAGAATCCTATTACTGCTCCAAAAATGTAGCATCTGTAAAAAATGAACAAAACCTAATTCCTGAGAATCTTGCTATGCCCCAGCATCAGGAGGGTGCAAGTGTTATGAACTGAAGCCAAAAGGTCATTCTAGCCAGTCAGACTTCTGATGTAACACTGACCACGACTTCAGCATCAGATATATTTGTGGAAACATCAGACATGCTGTTTCTTAGAACAGGAGCAGCATTCTACCAACTCCTTTGAATTCATGCACTATGCCATTTAAAATATTTACTTAAACATGCATTTCCAAGAAAGGAACAGTGCTCTTCCTATAGCACAGACCCTCTGAAGTCTTATATTTAAAGGAAAGACAATTTAAAAAATTTATTGGAAACTTCTAAACGAAACAAACCAAAATACAAAAATTTAATCTGGAAGAAAGAGATGGAACAAGCTGCTCACATTAATAAGGCCCGAGGCAGATTCAGATTGAAACATTTTCTTTGAACATAAGACTGTGTTTCCATCATTTAAAGTAGTGTTGGCACACATCACCTTTTGACACAACCATTCTGAATCTTTATTGTTGTAAAATGAAGTGACCATATAGAGAGGGGGGAAAAAAAGGAGGGGAAGAGCTCTACTAATTGTGCATTCAACTTTAAATTTTTGCTGAATGAGAACATCAAATGTCAAAAAAGAAGATAAAAGGGAAGGTGGAAACCTTTCATGTCATCTAGTTTTTCTAACAATTCTAGAAAATACATGCTCAAAGTTCATTTTTAGAAAAGACATACATTTAAGTTTTGAAAAATTACCATACCTGTGATTAAATCTAGATTATAAATTAACATATTTACCTCATTATATAAGAAAGATTGCCTCAGTATCAAGAATTGCTCGTTCTTGACTGATGCAGTATTTCATTATTGTATGGAAACAACTCATCAAAAATAGATTTGGGGAATGGGTTGGAGTTCAGTTGCAAACAGTTGGTCACCTTAATGATGGGTTTCCAGTTCAAGAATTGTCCATTCCCCTTGAGGGGATGAACAGTCTTCAGATGAAAAGCTTGCCACTGTAATGCTTGCTGAAGAATCGTCCAGCGGAGACATGAGCTCCGTCCACCTACTGAATGTGTCAACTTGTGATGTACCCTGAGGATTTGAACCATCTCGAGCCAGAAACAGTGTCTGATTGATAAGACATTGTGCTAAGTTAAGGTCTTCAGGAACAGAGTTTTTGAAATCTATGTTTGAGTCCTGCTCAGATAACAATTGCCTGAGAAGAGTCCAGTCCTGTTCTGCAAACTGCTGATCTTCAAAATCCACATCTAGAACTGCTGTTTCTGAATCCATCCTCTGCTCAATTGCTTCTCCAACGTCCATCTCATATATTGGAGAAAGGGTTTTTGGAGGCCGATGTTCATACATGCAGGTTTGTGCCATTGTGTCATAATCATCTATGTCTCCTGAAATAATTCACAATACTGTACAATGTAAAAATTGTAGATGATCCTCCCCTCAGGGCTGTGTAGAGCAAAATTTAATTCATTCAGGAAGGACAATCCAATCAGGTTAAAAAAAGGGGGGATGGAGGGTTATACAAAATTGACAAAATTTGAGGCATTTATTTCCTATATAAAAAGCAAAGTATGATTTATAAATTAAGTTAAAGTAGCAATCACCACTGGTAATTAACAATAACCTCCATAATTAAGTTTCTGATACAGAAAATGACAATGTAAATATACACTTAATGCACATGAAATTTCTCATTTACTACATAAATTAAATTTAGACCAGGAGGTGCATAGAGGGAATTAATAGAGAATGATTACTGAATGGTGACTTAAGCTATGTCAGCTTAGGAGAGAATTAAAACCAAAATTGTTTATCCACAGGCTTATTTCTACACTGCACATGCAAGGGCAGCTGCAGGCAAGGGCAAGCAAACTTAAAAAAATAGTACAACTTGTAATGTCTTCTTGTTCTGTGGTCTGGCAGAACATAGATCATCATCAGTGTTTCATTGCTCTTGAATACACAATAGTTGTAATCAACACTATTGTGTATTTTTGATGGGATAAACAGACTGAATTATTGATATAAAGAAGACAAAACACAAAACTAGACAAGTATTCATCTAGCTACATGAAACAAGTTAGAACTTTTCTGTATATATGCATCAGTTCTAAGTATAATCTCTCTTTTAGGAAATAAGCTTTTATTGGTAAAATTTAGAATTTTAGACATCTCACAAGCTCTAAAGCAGAGTTCAAACCTGCTCCCACTGGTGTATATGGCAAATATTCAGTTATATTCAGTGGGAGAAGGATCCAAATTGGTATATAATATATAAATAAATAAATTACAACAATAATGCATATAGCTGTTCAGGTAAACAGTTCAGTGCGCTTTAGTTAAGGTTATTACTTTAGTTATTGCACATCCCATTCAGACATACTATATGTTGTCAAGCAGACAAAACAAATACTAAAATTCCATCAAAAGCTGATGCTGTCAATGTTAGATTGGATCAAAAATAAGTGAAGTACAGACAAACTGCATCCAATCTTTCTTTTAGCATTACATAAAATCTCTTTTCTTGTAGTCAAGTTTCTCATTGAACAGCAGGGTATTGACGGATATTTCAAACAGACAAGCATTCTCTAACCCAAGTGGAATACTTAAAAATATTTAAATTTAATATAGTTTCAGCCAAAATTACTTCAGTTCAGGATTCAATCCCAGACAAATTGCCAAAGCTTTCCCTATTAATTTGTTTTTGAATGACTGAATGTTTCTATTTCTGTACATTACCTGGAAGTAAATCAGTATTAGCGCATTCAGTAGTTGCTGGTTGACTGTCTCTCACTTGACCTTCCTGAGTCAGTATCTGATTCTTACTGGCTTCTACGGGCTTTGCAGAGCTGTTCTTTTGCGCATCAGAATTAGTTTCTCTCTGCTGAAGATCCAGATGACATGGTCTTTCTTGAGATTTTGCATCATGGTCTAAGTACTTATTGCACTGCTGAAATTCAACAGCAACCTCATTCTTCATATTTACTTTTTGTGTTTCTCCTGGACATGGACTAGCTGCTGAATATGCTTTTTCTGGGGAATTATGTTCAGTCATTGAAGCACCCTCATTCTCCTTCCCTGGGATTTCAGTACCGTGAAAACTTCCACTTTTATCTGACCTATTGTCTCTATCCTTATGCTGTTTGCCATCCAGGAATCTTTCTTCGGTTTCCACTGAGTATCTTGAATAAAAAGTCTTTCCGTGCTGCTCTTGAGAAACACTGTCAAATACTTCTGGAGTAAGAGAATCTACTGAGTGCTGACGTGAAGTAGGAGTGTCCACTTTATCGTCAGATCCCAATTCTTCACATTCATCTACTGAAAGTAAAACGGATCGTTTGAAATTTTTAGTTTTAGGAAACTCTTGACTTACAGTATCATTTTCTGTTGCATCTTCAAAAGCTAAATTATCAATTCCTTGGAACTGTTGAGTGGGAACATTTGATGGAGGGAATTTTTCTGCAACATTCTCTGCTTCAGATCTGTCATCTTCTGTTTCATCGGCAGAAGAAGAAACTTGGTCTGCTTCCTGAGTAAACTGTGCATTACCAAAAGTAGAACTTTTGCTTTCTCTAGTATTGGTCCGTGAACTCTCCTGATGGGACCAAATTTCAGGTCTTTTCCTTGGTATTTCATCATCACTCGTTGAATTAACACGGAAGAGATCAGAACCCTCTTTTTTCATTTTCACTTCTATTCTTAGGCTGCTGTCATAAATTTTTAATTCCTCAGGTGTACTTGTGTCACTGCTGCTTCTTCCAAGAAAATCGTGACATAACATAGTGCTACATTTAGAAATCCCTCTTTCATTGGATCCCTCATCATCCTGAGAGCCTCCAGCATCATAATCTTCTGATCTTGGTTTTATATCATCAGAGGATGTGGTTGCACTGCCAGTATCTGATTCCGGGCTCTCTTTTGGATCTACGGCACCAGTATTCCAGTGGTCAACGAAGGGAGTTTCTGCATTTTCCTGGTTTTCTGGCATGTCTGTAGTATCCATAAGCTCTGTGTAACTAGGTGAATATTTTTCTGTTATTTGTTCTGTGGAACATTCTGAAACATCATCTAAATCTGCTGTAACTGATTTATATTCAGTCAAGGTTGATGTATCACACAGTTCATCAGCTGTAAGAAATCCCTCCATATGGATCTGAGGAGATGATGTCTCATCCTCTTTATTGGTTATTCTGGAAAAGCTCGACAAAGCATTTTCACCATAGTTAAGACCCGTTTCAGAGTTTAATTTATCACTTTGCTCACTACAGACTTTTGTTGCTTTTGAATCTTTCACCAGCTCTCCTGGAACAGTAGCCTTTTGATTGGTTTCCTTGGAAAAGTCTGAATATCCATCACTGGCAGACTGTGCATGACAGTGAAATTCAGCTGTATTATCAATCTCTGTGTCTTCAATCTTTTTAATTCCAGACTGATCTTCACAGATTTGTCTTGTTTCCCTGTCATTTTGCCCTGACACATGAAGTTTAGAAATAGTTTCTTCTGTAATTAGAGGAGAAGAAGATTCAGATTGTATTTTGTAGTGCACATTTTCAGTAGAAGCTGATAATTTTTGTTTATTGGGTTGACAGGCCTCCAGCATTTTATCATCAGTGCTGCTTTCCACCGCAGGTTTAAAAGATTCATTATTGTCATGAAGCTGACCTGCCACAGCATCACCCATGTTTTTCTCAAGTTTCTGTCCTGACCCTCTGTGCTCAGAGGTGTGCACATTCTTCTGGACAACAGGAGATTCACTCCTTGAATGTTTTTGGGCAGAGGACTGAGATTTTAATACAGCTGATTTCTGTTTCGGGTCTTTACTATTCGTAATCTCAGCGTGCTTTGATGGAGCCAGGGTTTTAGGTGTTACTTTTGCAGTGGCTTTTGTTACAGGTGTTTGTGACTGCTTAACACTCTTCTTCTTGGCTGAAGGATGTTTTTCTGGGAGTGCTGTCTGAACCAGATGCTGTAACACATTTTTTTCTTCATTATGTTTTGGAGACACTCCTGATTTCAGTGAATTTGTTGATTCCCCCTGAGGTCCTAACAAACAGTAAAAAAGACTATAAAGATTGTATATGCCAGTCACAGTATATTGACCAATTTTATGTTAGTGTTTATGTTGAGAAACAAGTTACTCAACTTTTCACGTAACTAAGGGATTTAGGCCTTGTTAAAGAATGAAGAATTGAGATCTTAAACAAACAGGAGACAAAAATACCATCTTGAATGTACATGAATTTAAAGCAATTAACAGAACATACATACAGGAATTACTTCAGCCTGTAACTGAGGTAGTCATCACTGGAGTAGAAAGCAGCAGCTCTCTAATAATGCATAGAAACACTGCACAGCAGTTTAGCACAGGAAGTGATGAGCACTGTGTTCAATTTATGTTGTAGAGGAAATGAAAGGAGGCAGAAAATAATCACATTAGTTATAATGTGATTAGAATACCAGAATTAATGTTCCTGCTCAGTCAGAAAACACTGCACGATCTTTAATGACCACAAATTGACAGAACCTGTGTTTTCTGTATCATAATGCATTAAAGATAATATAACTTGAATATTGGAGCTCCATCCTTAACACTTGGTTTCTTTATAAAGCAGTGTTCCCTCTCTGTGGTCTATGATGTCCTTTCCTACTCTCGCTCTCAGTAGCGGTTGAAGCCGAGCAGTTCTGGGTCAGTGTCAGCAGTGCTCCTGCTATGGGAGAACACCAAAACAGGGAGCCATAAAGCAGTCTGCAGTCCATATCTCTGATGCTTATTATTAATGCCCGACCTACAGCATTTCTGTTGGACTCAGTCATGGTTCCAAATGCAGAAGTGCAGGGGATCAGCAAATAGAAGACTCTGCAATGCAGATTAAACAAGCAAGAGAAAACACCAACTGGCAGTGAAGACTGTCTTTTAAATATTTGGAAGATGACACGTTAATTTGCATTTTACAGTTTAGGATTGTCACCAAAAAAGAAATATGGAAAAATCTCAGAATTCTTCAGAAGATTTTTCCAAATACTTGTGCTGAAAAACAAACAGACAAACCCCAAAGCTTTACATAACAGAGGCAGATCATTTAATTGCTGTATGAAACTTTACCTTGGTTCTTGGGAGAATTGGTAGGTGTGTTTTGAGCCTTTTGTTGTGCTGCAGAACTGGTACTGACATTCCCTTTTTTCTTTAGAACTGTTTGTACATTTTGCTCATTGCACCCTTTTCCTGTTGATTTTTTTGTCAGACTGCAAGGAAATTATTATATGTATTATTTCTAAGCTTAGATCTAGTAATGTTGAATTATATTTAAACAAGCAATATATGTGTTTTAATGTGCCCACACATATAAACATTGAAAATGCGACCTAAAAAGTAAACTTCTTGAAAATAAAACTTATACGTGCATCTATATTTTTAATGTATGTACAGACATGTATATAATGACCCATTTCACAATTTCATGGTGCTTCAGCTGCCTCCCTGTCCAGTTCAACCTATTCCAGAAACAATAAGTTTACAACACCTTGTGTAGTCATTAACTGTCCCAGTATGCAGAATTCTGAATGACCTATAACAATTAAAAAATTATTAGCATGAAACAGTCCAACACAAAAGCCAGACCAATTTTATCCTTACAGCAATGCTTCCAATAGCTAACTCAAACTGTTTTGCAAGTAATGTCCTACAGACAACCATTCTCAGATTAAAAAGAACATGCTGATTGATTGAACAGTAAGTTTAATAGCTCACCTGTAACTTTTTTCCCCAAGTTCATACACACATACATAAAGCACCATATTGATCTGTAACATACCTGCTTGTTGTGACATTAGCCTCAAGCTCAGTCTTTTTTTTTTTGGTGGTGACTCCATTTGATATCTTCACAGATGCCTTTGTTTTCACTATTGTAAAGTAAATTCAAAGTTAATTACAGGGTGAAATGCATTGCATGTAAGTACTGAACAAATCTAATATATGAAGATCAGTTATTGAAAAAAGCATAGATGCTAAACTTGTGAAATGTTTACCATTTTATATGGCTATCAATTGACCATAAAGTCAGTTAATATTAATTTACAGCAAAAGAAAGTAACTCCCATCAATCTCTAGTATATTTTCTTAAAGCTTCCCAGACTAGTTTTCAGCGTACGACCAGCCTGAGGCAAATCAGAAGATGACTTTTAAAAAAAAAAAAAAATTACCAGTCTGTTTTTTCCCTTCCTCTACCAACTTATCCTCTTTGGGTTCCTCTGTCTGTTCATTGACAGTCTTGATATCCACATTCGAGTTTGCTGACTTGCTGGAAGTTGCTGCTACAGTCACTAAGGAGGGAGATTCCTTCCCTGGGGTTTTTTTCAATGGTTTTGTTTTGATCTGCACACTTGAGGTTACTGTCAGCACTTTAGGTCTGGCACCTGCAATTTTTCCTTCATGATTCTTTAGTCCTTTGCCACTTCCAGAGTTTTTTTGTCCAGCTGCAGATGATGTCTTTTCTCCATCTTGCTTGGCAAGCATGCTTTCAGCCTTCACATTTCCATTATTTTCTATTTTTGTCTTTATAACAGCTCTAGCCTTTGGCGAGGCAGCTTTTTCCCCAGGTTTTGAATCCTTAGTAATCTTGGAAACTAATTTTTTGCCATCTTTTCCCTTTACATCCTCGTGCTTTGAAGCCTTATTAACAGTGTTTCTATTGGTGCTGGATGTATGTCCAGATGCTCCTAATCCATCAGATTTCATTTTATCCTGATTGGTGGAAGAATCTCCCCAGCAATCTTTCTTGCTGTGTTCTGTCCAGGAACTATTCCTTATACCAACAGACTGAGTAGTAGTTTTATTTAGCTAGGATTAAAAAAAAAAAAAAAAAAAAAAGGCATCAGAAAAAAAAACTTCAACCAAAACAGAAGACGTTTGTAAAACCAAACTGTCCATACTCTTATACTTCTCAAACACATCTACTTTTAAAGTAGTACATAAATCTAAAGCAACAACATCCAACATAGAAATAAATTAAAATATATATATATTTTTTTTTAGCTTAGTTTGCTGGCTTTCAAGAATATAAAAGTAGCACAAGTCACTCAAGTGAAGCACTGCTCTATATAGAGGGGAAAGAAAGATCCAAGTAGAGTTTCACTTTTACTTTGGACAAATTACTCTGTAATAGATATTTATATTGTTAGAGGCTGCTGAAGTAAGAAAACTTTTTTGAGTTATATGTGCATATTTTCCAAAGAGGAACTATGCATTACTACAAACATAAACCCCAAAATTATTGTATAATACATGTGATATTTTTAACCATTACCCAGAGTGTGTCCACAGAGAAGGGACAATGTTGATTCTCTCAGGTAAAGAGATGCACTGAAATATGGAGAATTAAGTGCAGGAAATGGAATCTCTGTGATACCAATGCCATTGCAATGTATCCAAGACTGCCAAATCATGTGAACCCCATACTGTTTTCCTACCAAATAATAATGTAGTTTTGATTGTCAGTCTCAACAGAAGAGTTGTTAAGGGCACTAAAAAATATTTTTCAGGGCAGGGGGTGTAACAGACTTGGTGCTGTGGTGGCTTCTAGTAATAATAGCAGAGATTCATTAGCTCGGTAGCAAACCATTTGCTCTTGGAAACAGATGAGTTTCATTATGTAGCAAGAGAGGAATGTGAGATTCTGAACACAAATTCCTCTCTTTTATTTGAGCTTATCTGTTCGAAAATGTAGCAGAGCACAGTCTGAATCCTAAGATATTTGCAATAATGAACATTACTGATTCTGCAGAAACAACAATTCACAAGTAAATACAGATTTTTCAAAACCAAGTTCCATTATTCATTTAAAACAAATAATGAAAACAGTTTTGTTTGCAATTCTCCAAGTGTTTTTAAACACTTATATCCAAACATTACCTGAGAACTAGTGAATACAGGTTTTTTGCCAAGTCTTCGGTCATCACCCTTGTCAAATGCAGCTGTAAAAGGAAGAAGCATTTTCTTTACTATTTAGCAGAAAGAAGGCAGACAGAAAACAATCCAGCCTACTCAGTCAACTTCATCTCAAATGAGTTCTCTGGGTCCTGTAATTACTCTAGGAAGGCTAATTTTGGTGACATGGCAAATGTTAAGTGGAAATACATGGTTTTATGTTTGGAACAAAAAATGTGGGATCTGTAATGAGGTCACATGGCCATAAGCAAGTTGTTTAACTCTTCTGTTTCCCCATGTCCATAGTAGGACTTTTGTTTAGCCAAGCTTAATTCATTTAAAGCTGGCAGTGCACTGAGACCTTAGAAAGTGCACAAAATTTCCAAAAAAGATGAGTCAAATTTAGAGTACTAATGACTTTTCAGTGATGTGTTCTTATTTAGAGAATATTTATTAATACTATGTTAAGAAGAAATTAATTACATTAAAGTAAATTTTATTAGTTTTGAAAAGTGGGAAAGCCAAAATACCGAAATGTACACAGTAAGATCATAGTGCCTCTTTAGACAGCATGCAGTGTAATGGCATGAGAGTTATCCCTGTGACTGTCATGTGGAATTTTCAGGCAGTGAATGCATTTTTTTTTATCTGATGTACTCTGGGAGGAAAGCAGTTTTCAGTAAAGCCTTTGAATCAACTGCACTTGTAGAATACAAAAAGGATATATTTATAGACACTGTACAGAGCCAGAATCGATAGGTTTCATTTATGCTTGTATTCATATTTCAGCTGAAAAAAAGGTTTTGCAAAATATGGATATAAAAATTTAAGCATTCATTTATGTTCTGACATCCTTCATGGATACATACATTCTTTGTATGTATATCACAAGTAAAAATTCTGCCAAATTCTTACTGAAGATACTAAAAATAATTTTTATATAGGTCTGTAAAAAATCACACAAAAGGTATGCTGAAAATGGCACCCCAGGGATCTAATCCTTTTTCTAGCAATGACTCTGCACATTAATACATACCAATATATTAAGACAAAATCCATATAAACTTGTGCCTAAGAAAACACAAGACATATTGTAAATGAAAAAAACCACATTATCATCTGTCTTCTTTTGGCCTTTTTCCTGCTCTATAATAGCCTTCTAATTCTATGTGGGCTAAATTTCTAGAAGATATCCACCACCAGAAATCTTTAAAGTGAAAGTTGATTTAAGTTATCCTAGACATATTTGACCTAAAGATTAATATTTGTCTACCAGTATTGTGCGATCATTTTGCCTGCAATTTAAACCAGATAATTTATGCCAACATTTCAGCCTGTTCAACATATAAAATGTATGCTATCTTTGAGTTACAGTTTAATCTAAAAAACCCAAACAATTTCTAGCAAGATAGTGTTTGGACAACTAAGACACACCTTGATTTTCAACATTTTTATTGTTTTGAAAGCACTAGTGCAAAGCAGCCTAAACATTATTCACAATAGGGACACGATCATCTTAAAAGTAAAACACCCCAAGTCAGAAACAACCCACCCTTGTTTCTAAAGCCAGCTCCTCAGCTTCTGGAGGATTTTTTAATCCAGAAAGAAATCATGAACCTGTTTTACACAGTAGCAGTGAGATATTATTAGACTACATCCCTAAATCATGCTTAGAAACACTGTTACTGCATCTTTCTCTCAGCATGTAATTGTAGAATAAAATTTTCATCTACTTTTAGGCATAAACAATTTATAACTATCATATCCTACCTACTAATGTCTTTAACAGAAAGGACATCAAAATGTTTATTTCACCTTTGAATCAAAAGTGATTTGATTTCAGAGAAGTATTCAACACATTCTTTCCTTTTCTAACACTGTACTGTCAAAGCTAATATTCTACCATAACCTGAACTCCATCATCAGTTCTGCACCCTCAGAAATACTCGTGTACTTCAAAACAAAGGAGTGTTCAGAACAAAAACTCCTTTTTGTTGGAAGTGCTGTCTGTTAAAATGTTGAGAGCACACCATGCAGCTCCTTAGGGGCTCTCTGCAGCAGCACACACAGGATCACAATGCCAACCAACCGAGAAGTCCAGCTATCTGCATTTGCTCAGAGCACGAGATAAGCATTATGCAAGAGACAAGCAATATTTATACATCATGGGGAAAATGATAAAGGAGACAAACTGAATTCACAGGACACATAATCTGCTTTGTGCAAATTTAATTCATCCACAGAGCTTATCTCCTTAAAAATGAGGCAGATAAGGTTTTTAATCCTACTGCAGTGTTTTCAGTAATGCAGAGTAGCGGTAAATAAGGATAGAATCCATCTACATGGGTTTGGTTTCTATCATATATCCTCCTAAAACGAAAAGGAGGGAAGACTTTCCACAAAAAATGACCGATTCCCATATTTGAAACTAGCTAAGCATGCCATCATGCTTCTATTCTAAAACACCACTTCAAAACACAGAGCAGCACAAATTTTGCTTTAGGCTCCACAATTCCATCTGCATTTTATCTACTAAACAGATTGCTAAAAAATTCTAACGCCATTTAATGCCAAACATACCTGCTTGTATTTGCTGTTGATGGTCTGGCCTCATCAGCTTCCAGCCCTCTGTGTGACGAACAGCATAAAAAGACTGAACCAGGAAGACCCAGAGCTTATCACGCAGCGCCTGGATCTTGCACGTAAAACCCTGTGTTCAAGTAACAAATCAGCAGCTGGCGAGGGGCATATTGTCATAGCAACCAGTCATTATTCCTTTCAGAATCTACTTACTCTCTAAGCTAGATCAATGATGTCATCACATATATTTTATAATGGTCTGGTAGAGGGAGATGCTGTTTTTGAAGGATTATTGCCCACCACAGTAATTTTTTCAGTACTTTAAAACCTACAAACTACAGCACTAGTAAACACTACATTGCTCTTTTTTTCTTTTTTTTTTTTTTTAAAATGAACCCCATAATAGCTCTTCACTGTCAGTTGTGTCACAACAAGGTCAAATACTCTAGGGAAAAAGAATGTATTTGATTAAATTTTCATTGCTTTGACCAGGGAGATCTACAATAGCACCAGACTGCATTAATTAATTTTTCATTTATTTTTCATTCTTTGTTATACTATTTATGAATTATTCCCAGAATTAGTTATCCACAGCTGAAATATAATTATTTAGATTGTGTGGATATACACGGTATGTTACACACATGGAGACTGACATCTCCACGCAATCCAAAAAACACACACTGGATTAAGAGGCAATTCTTGCTTTAGAGGACAGTCTTGAACAAAAGCAAATGTAGCTGTGACTTTCACAAAAAGAAGGAGAAATACATATGGAGAAAGCGAATAAGCTCTCCATCCCTGTTAAGATTTAGATAATGCAACATTTTGATCAGCTTTTTCTCATCACAAATTTAAAGTGATAGTAAAGATCAATAGGGCAGTGTTGCCCATAGGACTTATATTTTCAGTAATACACAGGAACTTTATTGCCGTGGATGGGGCTTTTCTTGAAAGTAAAAATTTTCTGTACTTCCAACAAGACCTTGGCTTTCTGCAGATGCTTTTCTGTGTGACCCCAGTTGCAGGACTGAGCCACCTGATCTCACACATCATCTGATTTGAACCATTATATGAAATAATATCAGAACAGTTTTTCTACAAACACTGCACTTTGACAAACCTACCATCTCCTTCACATTTGCAGAGTCCAACAATGTATCCACAGCTACAAGAAGAAAGCAGCTATTTTCATTATTAATGCTTTTTTCAATTGCATTAAAAATTAGTTCTAGAAGGTCAGGTTTGCTGCTCATTGCCTGTGCCTGAGAAAAAAACAAAAGGCAGCCGTTTAAAACAAAAGAGCGTACTTTGTATGCAAAAGCATTACTGAGCAGAGAAGATCTGCTATCAAGCTGTGCAGGAGGTATTCCAAAGCTGAGCATCTTCCTATGTAACCATTCCATAACCCCCCTCCTCTCCAGGCCTCTACAAATCAGCCTGAGGCCTGTTGCTAACAGAAATTTTAGGAACAGGCACACAGTGATAAATTTACAGCCCCATGCCACTCTGGATTCAAAGACAAAATGTTTTAACATGTCCCTATTTATTTTTTTATTCCTCTATACGTATTAAAAACCATCTTTCACGGAGAAATGAACTGGCTGGATGACTAGCTATGTTCTCACCAGAACCTGCAGTATTGCCACATTCTGGCAACTCACGACACAAATCAGTCTAAGTTTGAATATACTGGTCTAGCTCATGCTCTCTCTTGTAATTTCATGCTGTTTTTCTAGGGGGCGGAAAGCTTTTTCAAAGGTGGTATCTATACTTACTTCTTTCCAACACAGAAACCGTCCCACTAAATTAACTGGAATATTTCTTTAACACTTTGAATGCAGTGTCAGCCCTCCATATCAAAATACTGATGTGCTTTAAAACAACACTGAAAAAACCCCACCTCCTGCCCGCCCGCAAAAAAAACTTAGCACTGCCTAAGGTTTTTTTTAAAATTTTCCGTAGAATTATACTTCAAAGCAAAAGTTGAAGTTATTTTGATAATCAGCAGTCCGAACTTCCCAAAATGTAATACAATTCAATTTCTTTGGAAGCACGTAATAACTTGAGGGCACTTTTACCTGTAACAAAACAGAGAAGCCTTCGCTTTGCACTATGTGTAGGAAGTTTGTGACAATAAATGTCACACATTCTTCATGTAGCCTGGACGCCAAGGCCACAGCTGCCTCTGTCCACTTCACTTGGGGAAGGCTGTTGATCAGCCGGTCGCTCTCCATCAAAAGGAAAGCAGCATTCTTGTGGTTCTTCAAATGAAAACAGAAATTAGCCTGTTGCCAAGTCATTGCCTAAAGAATTGCTGATCGTAAAACAGCTTCTGTTCAGTCACTGAAATTTTACACGAGGATCCAATCATGTAGTAATTTCCCTTCTTTAAATAAATTTTATTATATATATTTTTATTATACCTGCCTTTGAAACTAAAGCAGAAAAAGAAAAATCTACTGGTTTTGCCTGAAGTTAGGTAGTAAAGTTTTCAGTAGGTTTTATTGTATGTTTTCAACTGTATCAATACATACTGCAATTCTGAAGTAAATAAGGCAAATGTTAAGTGGAGAAACTATTCTGAATAGAGAAGAACATTTTAGGTCACTGAGAGATGTAATACATTTTGAAATAAAACAGCTAAGTCAGTGTTTTAGGTAAGTGTGGATGGTCCAGCTTTCAGGATACACAAAAAACAGTCATGAATTTTCATAGTTATGATTCCTTTTGTTTTATTGAAAGGTGTCAACAAATACTTGTCTTCCCAGATGGAGTTTTAACTGAACTTACCCTCTTTGTTATCTAAAGTTTCTCTAAGAAAAGTAAATGTTATGGTTTTAAGTACATTTAAAACCAGAAAAGAGTTTTGCTAATATTTATTACTCTGGTCAGTGCTTTTGGTTCTTTCATGCATTGCATCAGCGCAGTACCTGAGGGCATCTCCTCCTGCCTAACACATCACTTGAAAAGAACTTGCAATTTATGGTTATCCACATTAGAATGGACTGAAAGCTCTATTCAACGTGACCTAGCAGGACGCTGATAAATTATGCAGTAAGATCAGTAACACTGGAAAAAGCAGCAATTCAGATAAATATTTGACACAAAATCCCCTACTGTAAATTCAGATCACAATTATGTTTGTCCCATGCAACTTTGAAAGCAGGGAGGACCTTCTCTGTGCATATTATAGTTAAAATAAAAAATCTGACCATCCATTGTTCAATTATATTTTTTGTTTTACTCATCTCAGGGGAAAACCAGTTTGCTTCTATGCATCTCAGGTAAATTAAGGATTATGTACATGCTTATGGTTTGATTTTGCTCCCACTGAACTCAATTACAAGCTTTTTGAATTGTCTAGAATTCAACCCCTGCTCACAAGGCAATAAGCATTTACTCCCATTAAACACTTTCAGTGAAATATAGAATGCCTTCACTGACTTCTAATTAAATCAGTACTTTGTAGGAGTGGCTCTAACTGAATTTTACTGCTCTTGCTATATTTTTTCCCTAACCATTCTAATGTGGAGTCCACTTTGCTTATCTAAAAACCCAGTAATTTTCTTGCATGGAGTTGAGAAAGCAGGGTTAGGTACCTGAAGAGTTATTTGAACTGCACTCCCATTTTAATGTTTCTGTGCTCATCTGTTGTGGCTTCCCAGGGATTTTCTGATCAGCAATCTCCTTTTCTTTGTACCTTTACTTCCTCTGAAGGGCTGCTCCTCATTAACTAGGCTTTACATTTCCAATATTGGTAAATGGAAGGATCAGCAGAGTTATACTCATTAACTGGGTGTAACTGTTACAAAGTTTTACAGCAGAGAACTCCAGCAGCAGACAAAAAGAGGATTGTAACAGTAGCCCCTGCAAAATTAATATCAGACCTCGTCTTCTTTCTCCCTCAAGCAGCCTTAAGCATTTTTGCAGATTGTAAAAAACTCCCCTGGGAATTCCACAGGTTTTTGGAACGTGTGAGCTCTCAGAGTTGAATGAACACTCAGCAGAACTGGTCTCTGGGCAGAAGAGGCTTATGCTTTATGGTTTAATTTTGCAATTTTAAAAGCTTTCAAAACTTCAGTCCATAAAACACCAGTGAATCTTGCAACACAAATTTTAACCCAATCATACGGGATCCAAATCACACTTTTAGTCCAGACTGGAAAAACCTTCCAGAGAAGCTGGGCGTACACCTGGGGCACTTCCGAGTACCACAGTGCCATGAATGTTCTGCAAATGCTGGCAGCTTAAAGGTAGCACACATATTTCAACCCAAATTGTAAGCACTGCATCTTTATATACTACAATAGGCACAGAGGGGAAGGAAGGCCCGAACATTTATCTTTGAACTGTTGCGATAACGTTGCACAAGGGCTCGGAGAAGAGCCTGGACCTGTGTCCACATTGGCTCTTGGCTACAGGACACACCTGAGGTAGTTTGGAGATGGGTGGTGGTGTAACTATGAACATCTGTAGATCTACATCTGAAAACATTAGTTAAACCTTCTCAAATATTTATGCAACATATGACCCACAAAGCTATGTGTATATTCAACTCAGCATACTGATCTGATCTAACAGCAGAACACCTAGTGTCTTAAGAGATGCTAGGTGTACTATTGGGATGTTATAGCTACTATCTTTACTGTCAGAACTATGCATTCTGGCAGAAGGACTATTCAGGATTTATGGCTGTGGATACTCTTAAGCTTCTCTTGCTACAGTCACACAGCTCTGAAATCTCTTTGGTTTTCAGGCTTTCACTTGAATATGCAGTAGAGCCACAAGGGATCTTAAAGATCATCCAGTCCCAACCACCCTGCCCAGGGCAGGGACACTTTCCACAGGCCCAAGTTTCTCAGAGCCCCATCCAGCCTGGCCTTGAACATTTCCATAATGTTTCATTAGGATGTCACAGCTGTGTTTCAAAAAAAACTGGGCAACACAGAGACACGCATATTAGAAAAAAAATTCTTTACATTGAGCGTAATCAGCCATTGGAATGGGCTGCCCAGGGAAGTGGTGGATTCTCCGTCCCTGGAGGTTTTTAAGATGAGGCTGGACGTGGCACTGAGTGCCATAGTCTGGTAACCGCGGTGGTGTTGGATCAAGGGCTGGACTTGATGATCTCAGAGGTCCTTTCCAACCCAGCTGATTCTACGATTCTATGATTCTCTATTATTATGCTGGACTTGGATGTGATGATCACTAGACTGTGTGCCATGACGCTTCACATCAAAATCAGGTTTTAAATTGTTATTTTAATGGAAACTTTTACATAGTATAAATGTATAAAATACAGATTTAAAATACTACATTTGTTATCTCTTAAATTACATTGTACAGCTAAATAAGGAAAAAATTTATATAGCTCTGTTTTCATGCAAAGCACACTACTTACCAAAGAGTTAATCAACATAACAAGACAGTTGTTCTGAAGTTCAGTAGGTAAATTGGCAAAGCTTCTCTCTGACAAACATTTTGCAAAATGTTTTCCTACCCATCTGTTGAAAAGAGAGCCATTCTTAGGTCGAGAAACGTTTTATCTTCACTTGTTAGCATAAGTGATATCTCTTAAGTATTATGAAGAAAAAAAATACTTCAAATGGGAACATCTCATATGCCAAAATAAGCCCTATCTCACAAAATAAGATAATTTAAAGAGAAAGCAGAGAATGAAAAACAAACAATATTTTATTTTATTTTACTTACTTCATGCAAGCAGCATATAGGTTTTCCACTCCCAATGAATGAGCAATAGCCATGCATTCTAGTACAGGTTGCTGTTTTCCAGGAACAGGCTAGAATTGTTAGAAAATTACCACAATTATTGTACATTCTGATTTACAGAAACCATACAGAAGCACAAAATCTTCAGTTCAAACAGAAGTACTGTTAGCTACCATGGTATTTAGGTTTGTTTGCCTTTATGCAGAATATGGAAGTCATCTGCTTCCACACATCAGCAAAGTAGGATTCAGCCTCATGAGCCTAAAGCATGAAAATGCTCAACTCTAAGGTGGTATTTGCTTTTAAACGAATTTTAATTGAACAGAAATATTTTCTAAATATTTGCCTATGAAATATGATATGCAGAGATACAGCATTTCCGTATCCCCACCACAAACAATTACATTTACAGCAGGACATGTTAAATTATACTCAGTGTAATTTAATATATTGAATTAATCGTGTGGAATACTGCTTTTCATCAGCTGGGGTTTACAAGTTTCAATAAACAGGTGAATGATACCACAGGCCTTACTCCCATCATCAATCCCAGTGAAATTAGCAGACTCACACATAAGAACAGGGTCTGTTGACTTAAGCGAACACCTTGACCACAACAGTAATTAAGTATATTTTCAATAGTATGTGTTAAGTAACAGACTCGAAATTCTTAGGTTTTATAGCTCACAAAGTAGCATGAGCACTGACGTACCTTTTGGAAAAAGTTGCAGTAATCTCTTTTCAAAATGTAGACAGCTACTTCTTTTAGCCCATCCAGCCCATACATATCTGCAATGCCCAACATGCGACTGAAGAGAAAGCAGCAGCAACAGGAATCAGCAAGTCATTCTGACAGATGCATTTTGCTCACAAGACAGTGGACATGTTAATTGCTCACCTCTTTGCTCAGTCAGAACTTACTGCAGGAACAGATTGATAACCAAGTGTGCCACTTGCCAAAGAACAGCCTTCAAACAGAAACATATATGGACCTAATAATACACTCCCAGCCACTGAGTTCAGTCCTCAACCACGAGCTGAGAAACTGTTTAGAAGCCTCTCAGTTTCTCTATTTTAAGGATAGCAAGTGAAAAAGAGATTTGTGCCAGCAGAGTTTTGGCATTTTGTAGGTTTTTTCCCAAGGATTACATAGAATGTTATGACATCGTTATGTCCCTTTCAAATATTAAAACACACAGTAAGCAAATTATTAATTATTTTATATAATAATCAATAATTTTATTTTCTATATTAATTCATTACCCAAACATTGACAGTGGGGCATATTAGGAACAATTCCATATTTTTAAGAAATTGTAGCACTTTACTGTTTAGTGGCAGACTTCAACATCTAATATATAAATGGTTTTTCACAGATTTCAGAATTTACTTCACTAATACAGGATTATGTATAAAAAAGTGATTAAGGACTACCCCAGAAGAAAATGCCAATATCTACATGGGTTTCTGTATGTCACTGTTTATGGATCTAAGACTCACTACTTAGACTTCTCATCACTTGAGTAATTATTTTAAAATCAATTAAAAATATTAACCGTTATACACCATCACACATTGTAAATATTATTCTGAAGACAGGAAGGTACAGGCAAATTAGGAATTACTTGGGTATAAAACATGCTCCTGTTTTTCACTCTCCTCAAATAGTATTCCAAAAACGGCGGGGACACCTTTTCCAGTGGCTGTTAAATAAACAAGATTCCTTCACCAGCTTTATTTTTGGGATTTTCCTTCTGACTTCTGAGAAAATACAGAACAATCAAATGAACAAAACTACAACTAAAAAATAATAAAAGTTGACATATACCCAACATCAACTTTGTCTGGGAAGTCCAGAATAGCTCCATATATAAAATGCAAGATGACACTCATTTCTGCATGGCTTATGCTGCAAAAAAAGAAAGAAAAAATACTAATAAAGACATGCCCAGAATAAAATGCACTACATTTCTTCGGCAAAGGAAGTTGGTCAGTACCAACTGATACATCATCCGGCTGTTCTGTGACTGGAAGGTAAATGATCTCATAAAATTAAAGCTGTTTTCAAGATTACTGCAATGCAAAAGTATCTAAATGGACTACATTTTGGGTGAATTTAGCTACTCTTGCTGAAACTTTCTACTACTTTAAATCTTTGAAAATAAGTCATAAGCAGACTAATACTAATAACTATATTATTTACACTGATAATATTCAGAAAGGATTTTTTTCATCACAGCCAAGCTCTTTACTAGCCATAAATCAATTGTTAATTAACCACGTATTTTAAAATTGTTTTATTCTAATTACTTTTTAATTCTTTACTTTATGACATATTTATCTTTTCCGACAATAAAAAAAAAATTTTGTAGTTTTATCAGAATGCTAAGTAGGAATGTTACATCTCAAACTTTAGAAGGCCTGTATTCAGATTAAGGAAGCTGGAATTCCTACACGGTAGCATTTGCATCCTTTCATAGTCCCGGCCCCACAACGCAGAAAGGCACAGAATGCCTGTTTGAAATGATGGACACGATCTCCTGAACAACACCTCATTGTACTTGTGTACACACGGTTTTGTGTGCAACCTTCAGAGCCCACAAGCGCTTTGTACATCAGTGTAAATGGAATACAGTCATGCAGATGGAGCTGAGACCCTTTAAAACACTGGACGTGTTTAAGCAACTGACACTGATGACTAAAAACAAAAGGAAAAAAGCCCAACGTTGCAACATGCAGAGAAGCAAAATCAGCACAGTTGTCTCTGGGTATCAGTACACATGACAGCCATGAAGTCACCAAGGAGTTTCCCCAGTCTTGGCAGTTGTTACCTTATGCAGAGTTTTCATTTTTTCAGATTAAGCCAAACGTACTTTATTTATAAGTGCTATAAAAGAGAGCACAGAAATCAGCACTAAGCAGAAAAGTGAACTAAAAAAGGTAAAATTATGGATATGAATCATTATAACAGAAGTTATGAGACACTGGCATGGGAATATGCTCATATGAAGATTAAGTACTTCTCAGGAGAAAGCCTCTACTGAAAAATTTGGATGAAATTTTCTTAACCACATAGAAATCAATTACAGAGAGGGAAGTGTAAATACCAGAGTAATTGCTGACTATCAGCCTCTAAACCATACCATAAAAGCTAAGGAATCAATTAAATTACAAGTATAGTGTTTTATAACGATTAGGAATTTATAACCAAATCAACAGACAACCTTCCTGATTTTGCAGCGGTATTATTACACTGACAGAAAGCTAAAATTATGGTCATTTGAGAAAGTATCACTTGGCCAAGCAATTTCCTATTAACACCAAACAGTTCCATTTTGCAGCACTGTAAGGTTCTTCCTGAAGAAAACTGAGTCAACCTATATCATACCTGAACAAAAAAGCTACCATGTACACAGATCAGTATTCCTTTGCTCTTAAAGGAAACCTAATGTATTTCAATTGATTTTTTCTGATACTGAAAAGAACTAACCTGGCAGTCCCCAGCTTATTTATGAAGTCTTCAGTATTCATCTTACAGTGACAGCTCCATTGTTTTCAGCTCTCACACTGGAAGCCATTGTGAACAAGCACACTAGATAAAATTGCTTTAGTATATGCTGCTGGAATATCATAATTAAACACTATTTAGGAAATGGAATTGTTATTTGTCTTTACAGTGTAAATATACACTTATCGTACAAATAAGTATGAAAATTACGTTGTTCAGACACTCATAATACTTTTCATGACATGTACAACGTGAAGTGAAAGAAAAGAATTTTCAAATATGCTGTGAATATTAAAACATACTCTATGAAAAAGTATTAGTGCCCTTCTGCTGATGAAAAATACTTCTCTGGATCATCTGACTATATTAACAAATACACTACACACACAGTCATCCTGGAGTCAAAACAGTACTCGGTAAACGCATCAGGCTGGAGAAAAGTGCCAAGGCAGATTAATCTTCAGTGCTCTGTACACAGCGCAGTTGTTCCATATTTGCAGTGACTGGAATTGCTACCTTTGCTCGCACACGACTCACGGAGACAACACTTACCCTTGAAGAGTGATGTGCTCTTGGGAGCTCTCAGCCCAACTTCCACTCAGCATAGCAGCAAAGTAACTAGATCTGGCACATAAAATGGCCCTGAGAGAGAAAAAGTAAACATTATTCCACTAGATACAAATATTTATTATGAGACTCTTTGATAAGATTGACTTAAATCTTTGCCCTTTATGCATTAAGGTGTCAGCTGTATACTGCATCCTTTTCTTCCAGTATGTTTGGAATTTCAAAATATGCTAGAAACAAACCCAAACAGTACTCTATAAATTTTTCAGTTAAAGCTTGTTTTTAGTATGACTTTGAGATTCACACAGAGGAAATGTATCTCACAAGCACTTTCCTTTTATATAAAATTTCACATTTATTTCTTCTGTTTTATTTAACAAATAACAGTAAATAACCTTGTGTCTTAAATTCTTTTTATACTATAAATTGTGTATTTATCAAAATGAAAAGAGAAGCACGTAACTTCTTGTATTCAAAACTGGCTGGCCACTGACAAGCATATCCTAGAAGTCAAACAAAACTTGATACAAACATACGCTAGAACACTATGATGCGTGTTTACAGCACTCTTAAGAAGAGTTATCAGTTAGTTGTGTTTAGACTTACTACCCTTGTATATTTAAAAGGTGTAACTGGCCATAATGGGGCTAATTCAATTTACTACTACTTCCATCAAAGAGCAAAAAGAAACCCCAGACCATTAGTCTGTGTAGCTCAGTATCTCTGCCACTATCAGAGTCTTCAAAACATCACATAAGAACACCTTTGCAACAGGAGCCTCTTCAGGTGGAAGTGCAAGAGCAGAAAGGAAGAGAAAGTAGTGGATGAAAACTGCTTTATGATTTCAGTCTTCCAGATCCACACCAGTTACAGTGTTAGCCTTCCTATATCTTATCTGGGCTATTGCAGCCATAGATAGCATTGTCATATGTACTTTTTTTTCCTGATGCTTACTAAGCTCCCTATTATTTATAAAATTATTTTATGTCACGTATTTCCTGTGGCAGAAAAAGTAAAGTGTTATATTAGGCATGAGAATCCTTTCTGTTACATGTATTTGCTGTCTCTTAAAATGTTTCAGAGCACTCTCATTTTGTGTAGGAAGAAGCATGAAGGCTATTTATGGTCTCTTTTCTAGTCGTTATATATTCTGTAATCTCTCATCTCTCTTTCTGCCTCCTGCTTCAGAACTCTCAGTACTTTAAATTAGAAACTTCTCGCACATTCCTGCTGTGATTCATTCAGCAATTATAACACAGCTTTTACAGAATGTTTCATATCTTAGTGAAATATGTCCACATGTAAATGGGTACTAAATCATCACTTTGAATATGTGAAATTCTGGATACACACGCAATCTTGTTTTTATAAGATACAATAACACAATATCACGGAGATACGGAATACACTTATCTCTGATTTTTCATCCCCTTCCAAATAAATTTTAGTAATGACCAGTGATCAATCAACTTCAAGAGCATAGTTGGAAGCTGCTATTTTAAATGAGACAGGCACTCAGTAGAATACGGACAAGTATGTATTACCTAAATTTTATCAGTGGATCGTTTCAAAACACATGGAGATACCAAATTAATTTGAAGTAACTGTGCTATCCTACCGTGATGGTTCGTGCCAATTTTATCACCGAACAAATCTGACTTGCTCCATGCAGAGCTCTCTAAGAACACAACACAACACTAGGAAGACATAACTTTGCAAGTCTCTCAGAGCACTGCTACTCACACTGGAAAGTCTGTTGGAAGTTCACAGGACTTCATGAGAAAGTAAGGAATACTGAGACAAGTGGGTGGGAGAGGGTGGGGGCTTAAACTGCTTCCTGTTTGAAAACTTTAAAAAAAAGCCCTTTAAATAAGTAAACAATTCTGCTGCTTTCATCACAATGATACCTAAAGTTAATTTCCCCTATTAGCTCCTACTGTTCACATGACACAGCACTAAAACAAGCAACTCTTGTGCCTGTTTCAGAACTTGCTTGTTTTTTCTATGATTTACTGCCACATTTTTTGATGCAAGTTAAACTAGATATATTGCCTCAGGCAGGAAGTGGCCTAAACTAAAGAAGCTCTTAAGAGCTGATAGAATCTCTCTTATTTTTTTTTCCCAATAAGTATTTGTTTCTCAAAGTTACGGCTCTGAGAACAAGTCTTCTTATAGCGTAGAACAGAAGAAACAAATGTGCTTAACTATACTACATTCTGGAAATCTAGTATACATCCTAGCTCTTTTATTTAAAAAAAATAAAATACCCCCACACACTATTATGACATGTAAAGAAACTTGTAATGTCAGAAATAACTTCCCTGGCTTTGAGTTCAGAAAATACTAAAAGTAGTGGAGGGTTTTTCTAGTCTCTCTGTGATTTTTATACTCAAGGGGAACAAAATACAGGCTGTCTAGTTTGCTATCTCAAATGCAAACTTGTATCAAAGGTACAAGGAATGGTACTGACACACTAATTTGCTTTCCCAAGATACAGTAAGCCAAAGTCCTTAAATGGTTGTGGACTTCAGACCTAATAAAGTCTGCTGACAATCTTTACACCTACATCACTGAAGCAATTAAAGTAAAATCAGATTTTGTATGCACAGATTCTGAAAAGCAGGGGAAAAAAAATTACTACTCCAGAAATTTTCTACCTGTACAGAAATTTTATTCAGCACTAATAGCTGAGTAGTTTAGGAATAGATTTTTCATTTTCTTTGCAGACCACAGATTATTTTTTATTATTTTATAGATACAAAAAGTTAGCAAAATAATCCACACAGTATTGATACTTGAGTATATACTCATACGAGTTTACAGTGGCAGGTGCAGTTGTTTTCATAACAGTTACTGTTGATGAGATAAATAATACTCATTAGTATCAAAGTATGGCCACTTCAGACATAAGACCTAAAAACTGTAACAGTTCACAGCCAGGGAACAGCACCAGCAGAAATTTCCAACAGATATACAGTAACAACAGTGTTTTATACTAGAAAGCTTTTGGGTGAAAATTTTTTTACTGTAAATACTTATGTACCTGTGAGCTTGAAAATCTTTGCCTTCTATGCAAATATTAATATCTGGACAACAGCACTTCTTGTAGAGCACCATTAAGTCTTCTCCTAACACAGATGCAGTTTCTAGTCTGGAATTACCTGCAGATGGAGAGAAATAGCTATTTTCACTCTGTCTGTTGTAGAGCAGACTATTGACAGTACACAGACAACTTAAAATTTTGAAAAGAAGAATCTGACATATGAAAGCTCGGATTTTCCTTGAAGGGTTTTCCAGACCTTGCATTTTACTTCTCGTTTTGACCTGAGATATCAGAAGTGTGACCAATGCTCCATATTTGGTACCTACAGAAGGAGTGCTACAGTTACTCTTTCATAAGATGATGCAGCCAGTTCATTTTTTCTGCAGAGATCCAGAACCTCTGCATTAAATAGAAGGGTCATGCAGTGCTACAGGCTTCCACCTGAACAGATCTGCTGCTTCATCCTGTGTTGTTGACAGAGCTGTAGCAGCCAACACCTCTGGTGAAGATGCATTTGCTCATATTATTTCAGTCGCAGCTGTAGTATGGAAGACTCTGAAAGGTTCCAAAACCCTCATAAAACAATACTGTACTAGTGCAATTTGCTAGAAAAGGAAAGGGACAGAGATATTCTGCTGTAGGGAAGTTCCATATGCTGAGGGCTCAAGTTTACTGATGCCTGGCAAGTCCTGTCAGATTTATTATGCTGCACATTGGCTGGGAACTGTTCTGGTCAAACTTCTGCAGCAATTCATTTTTTCAAAGTGTGAGAGAATGAGGCAGACCATAGGAAAGAATATGCATGTAAACTGTGCTACAAAAGTAATTTTAATTTTTGCCTGCAATTTTATAACTGTAGAAGTATTTGAATAATTATTTAAAACACAAAAAGGTAAAAAAAGTATAAATCCGAACCTACCTGCAGTGTCTTTGTTGCTTTCTGCATCAACGACTGCTTCTGGAATTTCCTCAACGCAAAACGAACAAGCAACTTCTTTCTGCACGAGCACAGCTCCACTTGGAGTATTCTGTTCATCAGGTGTTTTTTCGCTTTCTCTGAGACAATTTACATTTGTCTGAGTGTTCTGAAGAGTAGCAATGTTGTTTTCATGTATTAATTTGGGTTCCAATACTTTTTTCATCATAGCCAGCTCCTCAACTTCTTTGAGATTTTTGTCAGATGAATATACAAGCCTAGAAGATGACACTAACTTTTACTCCTGTAATTTCTTAATTAATCAAACCGATTAAATAAAAAATTACATTTTTTTTATGTAAGAAAGTTCGTGACTAGAAAACAAAAGATGGACTCTATAGTATCTTTTAAAAACTGTATCTCTGGAAAACTTATTTCTTCAATGCTTGAAAAGCATAAACAAGCACTACAAGTAAAATATATTATCAGGTTAAAAGGAACTGATGCATAAATCTCAGTACAACCAAAAGAAGACATCTGATTGTCCTTTGATGTAATCAATTTTACACATCCAAAAATATAAAACCCTTCTAACATCAAGGTTACAAGTACAAAATCATAATAATTGTATAGAGATATAAATGACTTGGGGAAATAAATTTTAATTTCACAGGAAGTACTTGAAAGCACAAAAATTTGCAGTTAAGATCACCCAAGAACTTTAATTTTGCCCATATAGTAATTCCAGCTTCCCACTTTCCCATCTGTTTCACCAGCTTATTTTTGGCTCAAGATCTGGAAGGCTAACAAAGCCTGCAGTCTGTGACTGCAAAGATCTTGTATTTATAGAAAGATACTGCACTCCAGCAACTTAATGGAGCCTTACAAAGCCAATGTGAACAGATAACACGCTTTATCCAGGGTTTCATACCATATAGATGAAGTTAACAAAGTGTAACAGAAGAGCTACAGTTACTTTGGATGTAGCAGACATGTACTCAGAGATCTGCATCCAGTCACTCATTCCATGGCTGTTTTGTTAACACTGGGATCACAGTAATTTAGAGTGTGCTATTTGAACACTGTCCTCTAAAGGGGCAGAGAAAACATACAAAGAAATCTTCCTTCTTAAGTCTTTGAAGGATTGAGATAGGTAGAATTTTTTCTGTGTATGTGATACAGTCTTCACCAACTGAAAATGAGGAGAAGCAAGATTGCAGGGAATAAGAATTTTAATATTTTATTAGATTTTGAAAGCAGGGGCCAGGAAAAGGTGTGACAGGATTTCACACTGAAATCCCTTTTTACACGGGATTTTAAGGTTGTTGTATCTGTATGTGTATTCATAGAAATTCAGCAGGTTGTCTTCATATTAGAGTCCTGCTTAATACAGACTGTAAATTTACTATTTTGAAAGACTCATGGAGGCATCCATTATTTTACTTCACAGACAGCAATAATGATTTTGGCACATCTTTTAGAAATTTCCTTTTATCTTAGTTAAAATCCCATTAGATGTTTCCAGAATGCAAGATTCTGCAGTTTTCTAAAACCTGTTATAGAAAACTTTCCTTGGCAGCATCCTCTGTTTTACAGACTCATTTCTAAAGCAGAGTGAAGCTTTCTACACTGTCTTCTACAGAGTATCAAATGGTGCATTTCTGCATAAATAAAAGCTAGGGAAATCTGTCATCCACAGCAAAACGCATAGCTTGGACCTTGGAGGCTCATATGGCTTAGGGATAATGTAAAACCATCTCTTTAAAACACAGTTGCTGTAAGAAACCAGGACCTTTATTGCAGAATTATGATAGAAATAGTTTTTAAAAACTGTTCCAAACCTCATGAGTAGGCTTCATTCACTGTGACATCCTAGTTTCATAAGCTAAAGTACAGAAGATAATTCTAGAAAGTTATGAATCTTTTCTTTAAATCAGATAGAGGTGTCATCAGGAAGTCTTAGATCTTGGTCAGTTTTGAACTGAGTAGTTACAAGACAGCAGTTTTCATAGTCTTCTGAACAATCTAAGAAGGCCTTACCACCCTCACAATAAAGAATTTCTTCCTAATATCTAATCTAAACCTACTCTCAGTTTAAAGCCATTCTCTCTTGTCCTCTCACCACATGCCCTTGTCAAAAGTCCCTCTCCAGCTCTCTTGTATAAGCACCCTTTAGATACTGGAAGGTGCTCTAAAGTCTCCCCAGAGCCTTCTCTTCTCCAGGATGAACAACCCCAACTCAGCCTGTCTGCAGAGGTGCCCCAGCCCTCTCATCAGCTTTGTTGCCCTCCTCTGGATTCATTCCAACAGGTCCATGTCTTTCTTAGGGACCTCACACTTGGACACAGTACTCCATGTGGACTCTCAAGAGAGCAGAGTAGAGGGGGAGAGTCACCTCCCTCGACCTGTGGGTCACATCACTTTTGATGCAGCCCAGGGCTGGCTTTCTGGGCTGTGAGCACACACTGCCCGCTCACATCGAGCTTTTTGTCAACCAGCTACAACTCTTGGAGTGTGTTCATCCAGCCAATTCCTCATCCCTGAATGGTCCATCCGTCAAACCTGCTCCTCTCCAATTTAGAGACAAAAACATCACAGTAAGATTAGTGCCGAAATATCTTCCTTACATGTGTAAAATACCATGTTACACGGTTTTACTTAAACAAAACTATCAGTTACTACAACTAAGTGCCAAAATGAACCCAAAATATATCTACTTTTGTTAATAAAGTAACACCAAGAATGTAAGAAATCTCCCTGCCCACAGTTTTAATGCACTAATGTCTAGCAAACCCGACTGCAGCAAATACTCTCATGTACTGCATTTAATCTTGGTGAGATTGCAAAAATATTTCGGCAATACACCTATAGCAGTGGATCTGCGTTAGTGCAAGTCAGGCCTGTCATAAGCACAACTTCAACATACTATAATCACTTAAGAGTCTTCCATTTCCCTTTAGATTTGCTAAAAGAACCGTCTGCTTGATTTTTGCAGCCAAGATGGTTTTTTTAACTTAGTTGATTTCTTGACAGAAGTGTTTCAGTAAACTTCTCATGAGATGCAATATCAACTGCTTCACTGCCTCACATAGGTGCTGATTAGATTTTGTAATTGCTTGTGACAGCTCAGCATTTCAGAAGAAGAACATGATCCTTAAGCAATCTCAGTCCAGTGAAAGGTTTCTACCCATTTCTCACAGATGAATTTTTTTCCCCCCTTGGGGCATAAATCCATTGCATTAAGATTCTGTGCTTTCCAAAGCAAGATGTTAATCTCACACACATACCAAATATACTGTGACTTGACAGTTTAGCTTCTCAGCTGCCTCTGAGAGATTGAGATTAGATATAAACATGGATCAAAAAAAAAAAAAATCCAGTAAGAAAAAAGACAAACTCCTTGTTTCTATGTATGTGGAAAGGAGATAAGGTTGCCATTGTTTGTCATGTGCTTAAAGCTCATTTTCATCAAAATAAACAAGTCATCTCAGTGAACACTTTCTTCCCCCAGCAGGATATAGCATAAAATCTGAGCTACGAGCTTCATGTTGTACATTACTTATTTCCCCCCTTACCTCCCTCAGCAAGGTCTTATTCTTCTCAGTGACTAACTTAGCTCATATTTATAACCACAAAAGTAATGTGGTGCTGTAGTGACAAACTCAGACCAGACAATGGAGTTGTATGAAGAAAAGCCATTAAGTTAGAACAGCTTGGGTATTCAAGAGAAGCAGATTCCTTAATCCCTTAATTTGGGAAATAAAAACTTTGATTTGCAATAATTTGTTCTTAGTTTTCACTGTTCTTTGAAGATAAGTCTTAAGAGAGCATTTTAATTTCCACAATTCAGGACTTACTGTATACAAAATTTAAGATAGTTCACATTTGTAGGGCAAGGTTTGCTAACTCTATTCGTTTTAGGAGAGATGATTTTTTTTCAGCTGTATCACTGATTCCTTTATGTCTTAATGCAGGGAAAAGAAAAGTTGTTGGGCCAAAAAATGCACCTGTAAGTGCCACAGAAAGCCCTATGCAGTTACCTTGTTTTCAAGTTCCACGAATCAGTCACTCAGAGAAGATACTCCTTGCACAGTAGGCTGCACCACATCAATAGGCATGAGTGGTAAGAGCATAAAAGGGAAGGACCATATCAGAATAGTCTGTATAAACCATAAAATTTCAAGAACATGGGAGGCATGCTATTCTTCTGAAATAGTGGCCTGCAATCAGAACGCACTAGAGGGGAACGCACTAGATATTAAGGATGAGACTGCTGAGGCATAAAGGAATTCAGTGTACATGTGCAGAAGTCAGGTTTGTTTCCTCCAAAGCAGCCATTATCCAATGCACACTGTGACAATCTAGGAATCAGTAAGAATAAACTCATGCACAAGTTAGTTAAAGAAATATTTCCCTGCTTCACTACCTTGTAACCCAGTGTTATGGAACTGTAACCAGAAATTGTATTTAAAGAACAAATATTCACAAACATATTGTCTTTGGTGCAACTGTTTTATGAAAACCTCACATGCAAGAGAATGTCAAGCTGAAAACAGAGCTAAGCCATCACCTTCTGTCATGTCAGTATGATGTGTGATTTTAACAGGTACCTCACCTTATCGCTTGGGGGTTTGTTCCCCCCCGCCCACAGAAAAGATTCTGATAGACGTGAGCAACAATGAGATTGCAAGAGGTGTGGCCAGGTGACAGATGAAGCAGGAACGTGCTATAGGGTATCTGTTGTATTCATAGCAGTTACTATAGCTTAAGACTTTTTTTATATAAAGGAAAGGTTTGCAGAGAAAGAAGCTACTGCCATCACGCTGCCTAGGAGTTTACCTTCCAGAATGTTTCTGCATGCACTTAAGAGATGTGGCATCCTTGTACTGCCTGATACAGAACTCTACAGGCATAACGAGGTCGAAGCTTTGGCTGGTCTACATTGAATCAGCTGCTGGTATTGCAAATTAACCCCTGTGGCAGTAAATGTCACAATGACAATTGTATTCCTTTGTATTTGATCGTATTTATTGCTTTTTAACTGGATCTGTCATTGGGTCCCTCTCTGTCCTTCTTTGAATCAGATGCCTTTAATACAAATATCAAGAGACAATAATAACTACAATTTTTATTGCTAAAGCTGTATTTTTTTCAACTGCAAGGGAAAATAAAAAGTGGTTTGCCTTTCAGCTCACAAAATAGTGATGATCTAATGATTTGTGACAGACTGTTGTCCTTCGGGGATGCTAAGTTTTCCTTCCCGAGTCACACTGCAGAACCCTGCTTAGGCAGTCATCTCCCGCCATCCACGTACTTGGAATTGCTGACACTTTTCTAGTGCTGTCCTGAAGAGTGACAGGAGGCTATTGGAGGGCACAGTCAATATTTACATTAATCAGGCAAAAACATAGGGTGCACAGTGTCTACAATATGGATGCTGCACTTCCTGGTGTCCTCAGATACTGCAAGTGTATGGAGGGAAACAAAACACTGCTCAGTTGCTCTTCTATTTCATGCTGGGGCTATGCAGAAAGATCAGCATGACACTCACCACGTCCTCCCTCCTGCTCAAACATGCTCAGAAGTTTGGCAAGAGGAGCTGCACAGCCTTCAGCACACAAGTGACACGCAGCCCACATCTCTCCTGATGAAGAGAGACAGAGGCCCAAAGGAAGTGCGCCTCACTGAGACACAGGCCAGATACAGCCCGTGAGAAAAGAAAATCCCCAAGTCCCCAAGGAAAGATAATTTTTACTTGGGAAGATAAAAAAAAAGCTGAATACAAACAGGAAAAGACATGAGATTTTGTTATATCTTCAATGAACTCTTCAATACTATACTAGTATTCCACTTCTCCACGCAAAACCAGAAACCAGAACTTTTGTAGAAGACAACATCTTTCTCTCAGGAGCTCAGCTGCAGCTACAGGTCTTTGTTACAACTAATCATGGTGGTTCATGTGCTCCAAGAACTAGGCTGGCTTCCAGTAAACCTGAAGCTGCAATTTAAAGGCACTGTTTTGCACTTGTGAAGATTAATTAATTTGCATCCCAACAAGAAACGACTGAGATTCAACAGCCAGTGATACTAGCAGAAGTGATTTCAACATTGAATTAGGCTCTTTTCAGCTAAGGCTGCTTCCTTTCTTTGGTCCAAAGGAGTTCACTGTTGTCAAACTTCAGTGCACTCTGTGGCACAAATTTTAACAGCATGTGCTAGGTTAGAGGACTCAAAAGGTGAAGTATCAAACAGCACTGAAGACTAAGTTAAGAAAAAGCAATCATCTTGCAAAACACACTTCATACATAGCTTAGAACATATGTGGGGGTTCATTTGAAGAATCTAAACTCACTGTGAAAAGAGAAAAGGTTTATAATGAGATGAGCTGAGTGTAAAGGTGCTTTTCAATACCATCCTTTTTGGAGAACATGCAGGACTCCAGATACCATTACTTGCCTTCCAGACAAAATTGAAAGCAAGTATCAGTGGACTGTAGGCATATTAAGTGCTTACCATTAGGAAAACAAAACAAAAAAAAAGTTATAACAGTATATAGATAACTATTCCAAATAATTAAGTCCAAATTAATTTGATTTTTTAAAATTTGCATTATCATGCTTCTACATTAAATTCTTACATGAATGTGAAAGAAATTAGTTATATCAAAGTAATAATGGAGTCAGGAAAAATACAAGACAAAACCCATGCTGTTTTGTTTCTTACCACTTGTTTTGCTAATGCTCCTGCCAGGCTGTGACAGTAACCTAACAAATGCCTGTTTATCAACCTGTTCCACTACAATGATTCTGTGTTTCAGATATTACTCTGGGTTCAAAAAGTTTTCTTCCACAATTATCATAGCTAGAAATATGTATTCAGAGTACTAAAGTTATCTGCTGCCTTATTTACAAATTTAAGGAGAGAATGAACAAAACCAATACGGAGAGGTCAGACTATTTCAGGCACTAAACTTTAAAACTGCAACACCCTCCCCCCTTCGTCTTGCCAACAATCTCAAGAGCCTGCAGGTACCTACATTTCACATCCTGAATTCATGTGAAATCCCAGAGTGCCTACCACTATATACCAGTGCTGTTTTAGGGAAAGTAGCTGGCACTGCTGCGGCTTTCTTAGAGAAAAGCAGGTCTTTGAAAGAAGGTGAGAGGCACAGCAAGGAGGACTGCAAGGTCTGGTGGCAGCACCAGCCAACACTCCTCACGTAACTCACCTAAGGTTTGGAGCAAGACAAGAGAGATGTTGCATGTATGGCAATGGGAAAACAGCTGGCAGTGCAGAAACACGCTGGCCCTTGCACCAGTCCCTGGGGAGCAGCCAGCCCACACGCCTCCCTCTGGGATCCCAGCTCGGATCAAAGCTGTGCCGTCTCTGGCCTAGCCCATGGCTCAGTAGGACTTGAATGATGAGTTTCTAACTTTGATGCATTTTCATCCAACTTGAGGAAGCTCTCCTAGGTTTCTGTATCCATAACTTTTTTATTTTATGCATGACCTGACAGCGGTTTTTCTTTTCTGTTTCCATTAGGGAGTCTTGCTCACAAGGGTGTTAATAGGCACAGACAATCTAAGTTGTTATTCTCAGGATTTTTGCTGCTTTTTCTCTTTACTACAAAGCCTTTACATACCATAAAAAGCATGCTGTGGTGGAGAGCGCAGCCATGCGCTGTCACTAGAGGGGCAAAGGCAGAGGAAAATAAGGAAGTTACAGAAAAGTTCTCTGCCAACGCTGTAGGAAAGCTGTGAGAGTACTGCCTCGAATGGGAAAAGCTTTACAACAGGTGTTAGTGCTGGGAACCAAGAAGAGACAGGACACAAGAGAAGCGGTGCCAAGGCCACCTCATCAGTCCCGGCGCGGTCGCGCACTCACCGCAGGAAACGCCGGATCTCCGCGGTCCCCACGCCGTCCAGCCGCAGCACCTCGGGGGGCGGCCGCCCCCCGCCCAGGGCGGCGAAGAGCCGCGGCGCCCGCGCCAGC
>VXAY01002814.1:2210239-2228413 GCA_013399855.1 Oxyruncus cristatus | reverse complement strand
GCCCCCGACGGCCTGGCCCCGCCCCGCCCGCGCGCGCAGCTGCCCTCAGCGGGGCCTGGCGTTCGACGGCGGCGGTGCCGCGTCCCGGCGGTGCAGCTCCCGCAGGGAAAGGGCAGCAGCTCGCGGTCCGCAGCCCCCAGCCAGCTGCTACTCCGCAGGAAAATCCGTGCTCCCCAACAGCGGCTGCCTTGCCAAAGAAATAAACTGCTGCTCAGGTGGTAGAAGTCTCTCTGCGCCGCCCTCCTGAGGCAAGGGAGAACCTTTCCAACTGCAGAGTGTAAGTGGAAGAAGCACGTAACCACCTAAGTTGTTAAGTGTTGAAAATATTCAGGGCAAAAGGCTTGAAGGCAAGTACCAGCCGTGGATGGAAGAGGCAAGATGGATACCATTGTGATCCTGAGGAAACTCCTCTGGGATTGGTGAAGTGGCCGAGAGGGAGCAGGTTGCCAGCCACGAGCTGACACCGGGCAGACAGCACAGCTTGGTCCTTACTTGCAGGGTCACACCGAGCAGGGAAAAGGCTTTAGAAACCCAATAGGCAGGTGACTCACCTATTCTGTGATCTCATATATTGTGCTTCTTTCTGCTTTGTAGTTAGCATCCAGTTTTCTTCTGTCCTGCCATCACACGCAAGTTAATTCTACCCTCAGTTTCCATAATGACTGTCTCTTCCTCCTATAAACACAGGGGCCGGGCAGCAGTTCTTGGAGACAAGAACAGTAGTTGCCGACACAGGAAGGATAATGCCAACAATGAGGCATTATTTTCAAGAAACTACTACAATCATAGCATGGGTGTCCAGCCTGCGCACTGGACAGACACTTCAGCTATTCAAACCCAGTTCTAAGCTTCAGCAAGAAATCTCTCCGCAGAAAGTCAGATAAAGGGTTTTGTGTAAGTTGCATTTTATTAGACAGAGGTGGATTTGATACATGTTATATCTTAATTTTCCATTTTTCTTGTTCAGACATGTTGAGTGTACAGGTTTCTCGTTTTTTAGTCAAGAAAGAAAAACACATTGCACAAAGCAGCTGCATTCAACAATACAACAAGATACATATCATTATTCACTTAAAGACTAGAAACATATCCCAGAAAATTTTCAATCGTTCAGTATGCTAAAATATAGATAAAAAGAGTTAGTTACTGTTTAATGGTAAAATACATTAAAAAAATTCAGGCAAATCTAGAATGAAAACTCGTGACTTTCTTCAGTATGGCACCACTCCATTGTTTCATTATAAATTTGTAAAAGGCACCACACATTAAAACTGTAAAGCAAGAGAGAAAACAAAACCAAGCAACTTTCCATGATTTTCTTTCTGTACAAATACATATGTATCTTAAGGCAGGTGTTTTTATGTGCAAAATACAAGTATACAGGTAAAACCAATATATTCTCATATTCACTTCTTTTAGCTGTAACATTAGTGTCCAAATATACAGTACAATGAAAACACTTTTCTCTAACAGAGCTCAAAATAGAAGGCAGGCTGGAAATATGGCCCTGATAACAATTAGGTTTTAAATCAGAAGAGCTTTTACGTAGACCCCTTAAAACATGTACAGTCATTCTCTTTTTCTTTTTGTCTCTTCCTTAAGAAAGGTCCATATCAACTTGTTCACTATGTCAGGTTGATCCTGCTGGAGCCAATGACTGGCTTCAGACAAAATAGTTAATCTGAAATGATTTTTAACATAAATCCTCGTAATTTCTGCCATCTCAACTTCCATAAACGCATCCCTTTCTCCCCATAACAGCAGGGTTGGCATGATGACTTCATGGTGCTGCAGAGGTAGGCAGCTTTAAAAATAGAACACACTTAGTTAGGTCTTACTTCAACAAAAAATCACCATGACATATTTTAGTCAATGTAGCTTTTGAAATCAATGCAGTGAATCTCATTGCAGACTTTCTAAGTTTCGAAGTATCTTCTACAATACCAAGAAAACACTGTGACTTAAAATTCTTTAGTTGTTTTAAGGATGGTGAAATTGTTAGAAGGTAGTTTTACTGTAACAGGTCTCTAATCAGCAGCTGATTGCAACAGAGGTCTCATTTTTGGAACATGAAAGATGCTTCGGCACAGCTCAGGAGCCCCATGACCTCTGTAAAAGGGAATGTGGAACAACATGGCCAGAATTTTGCATGTCACTTGCTTTCCCTTGGTTGAGGAATGGCAAGTTTCTGACCTGCATTATTTACTGCACACCAGCCAAACTACCTTACTGAAAAATATTTGCTCAGCAAAGGGCAGGCTGCCATTGCTGGACATTATGGAAGATACCAGCTAGAGTGTTTCAGACCTACTCAAAATTAAATATCATGGAGTACAGCTAAAAATAAAAATATTTGTAGAAAATGATATTCTATAGAACATTGATGTCTGAAATGCTGAACTGAATTCAGTTACATTCACCCTAAGAAATTCATGCAACATTCAAAGTGCATCAGGTTTCCCTTTACAAAGCACCACAGTATTTTTTTAAAGGCCTAGGACTTACATACCTACATCTTTCACATGCAGTGAAGGAAAACTGTTTCTTAAAGATTTGCTTTTCATGAAGTCATAATCTCTCTAAAACTGCAACATCACAACCCAGAGTTTTGTCAGACTAGAAAGCATTTAAGGATAAATATGTTATAAGACATTTGAAGAACACTTTGAAGAAAAGCCCCTAGAAAGTAAAATTATAATAAGCATGATACTACAATGACCTACTTAAAGTTCAAGTAAAAATTTATTAGTTTTTTCTCAATACAATTATTTAGAATTGAATATTTAATAAATATTACATGTATTAAGAAAGATGGAAGTAACTATAAATTAAAGACTATTTCAATATTAACCCACCCAAATTTATTTCAGCACATCTGTTCCAGAGATGCTGAAAAATTTATCTAAGATTGAATGGCTTAATTTTAGCCACATATAGTAACAGACTGTGACAATTCAAAACAGATTCCATCTGATCAGATACAAATCTTTGTTATATTAATGCACAAATAGGAATATTTTAAACCAGTAATGTAAAAAAAAGATTTTCTAAATAAACTTTTATGACATACTTAGGTACTAGTTTTAAACTTAGGAGTTATTAAAGAGATTATGCACTGTTAAGAGGAAAAGACAAAGAAGATGGCATGCATTATTTTAAAATAAGACAAAGAAATGGAGACTTTGAAGACGTTCTTCCTCTCCACTTACAGGTTATGTCAAAAAATGTTAATAAAAGATCACTTTCACTAATAATTATTTAATTTCATTTTGATTGATGAATTAGGAAAACTCTTAAAATGCCTTTTTTTTACCAGTAAATTTAAATCTCATTTTGCAGACACCCTGACCTCACCCACTGAACCGTAGCTTGTTCATAGTACCATTTTTAAAAACTGATACTCTGATGATCTCATTCAGTGCATTTAGACTAACATTTTTACCTTTTATATCCAGGATCCTGGATCTCTTCACTATGTATATCTGTGTTTTTTTCACTACTGTAGGGTTTACGACTTTGTGCCTTGCAAGATTTGTAGTCTCACTTACTTAGGTAAAATCTACCTGGCTTTTTACACATGCTGCATACATAAACAACCTGTCATTTTTCACTGCCTATGAGCTACTTGGTATGTCTTTTCAGTCTGGAATATGGGAAATTGTATCATGCCTGAAGTTTCTAGAAATCGCCTTTAATAAGGATTAACATGCGAATTTCACATTTAGAAAGAGAAGTTCCACTCATAAAGTGTTAAAGTCTTTGCAAAAAAGACTCAAACCTTCATACAGCATTGTTATACAGCTTTTCTGTAAACAAATAGTGAAGTACTTCTTAACTGCTGTAAGAGAACTAATACCATTTTCTAAAAATATGGCATATCAGAAGACATTCAAGCTCCAGCTGTGTACCTATCTCTCTTAACCAAGCATGACAGAAAAGCTTTATGATTTTTATTCTCAAAGTGTTTGAATCTAAAGTATAGTGAAGGGAATGGCTGCTGTGCTATTTATAAAAGGATGTGTTGGTGATGGACGGAAGTAGGTTATTTCAATCATCTATTTGGAAATAACTTTCCAGAAAAATTAAGCTCTGAAGAATGAAACTCCCAGGTGGATAGGAATGAGTTGGTAACCTTTAACATGTAGGTCACCAGTACCAGCCCACTGGGAGTTAGGGTGAATGCAAGTCATGAGCATCCAAGTGCTGCTTAACGACTCATATGAGAGAAAGGGAAAATTTCAATCCAGTTCTAGCATTTAACAATTCACATCCTGTAAGGTGTGACCATCAGAATTGGTGGCAAGAACTGAATGATCTGAAGACTAATCTTTTCTTTCCAGTCCAAAGCGTTCTGCATCGTGGCTGACAGCAGCTAAAATAAAATTCTCTGAATTCCTTAGCGGTATACTTTCATTAGAAAAATAAAGCAAACAATGAGCAAACATACACACAAAACACACAGAGGAATTAATAGCTGTGAAGATACTTTCTGATTAATAACTGATACTAGACTTTTTTTGAGCCTGAAAAGGCCTGAAATAGTTTAAACATGTTGAAGATTTGTTTCATGAGTCCCACAGCCATTCAGCTATCACAGGCATGTCACTGCTGCTGTCAGAGGAGCATCTGGTCAATGTGCAGGCTCAGTGATGCGAGGTGCTGTGCCCAACCTAACGAACGGGGCTCGGGGCGCTGACGCCTCTCCAGCTCCTCATTAGCCCTTCCCTGGGGCTCCTGCAGAGCAGCTGCAGGGCCGGGAGCGGCTGTGCAGCCACACAGCTCCAGTGCCCTTGCACAGCCCAGCTGATGTCATCGACCGCTCTCTGCGTAGCTTTAACTAAGCGTGCTGTTTCCAGCACGGCCGTCTCATTTATTGCCCACTGTCATCCATGCCTGGTGTTATCTTTCCACTTTCTCAGTCCAGTTTTGTCTCTCAGACTGTACAAGACAGCACCTAGCTCAGATCATTGTTTTCCTCTCAGTATTTCCCTGCTGATTGCTCTCCTGACAGTGACAGCATGGATGGCACAGAAAGGGCAATAAAGGTGGTACTAAATTTGGATCAGGGGAAATGAAAAGTTAATCTACTTCAATCATCTACTCGCTGAGTTTAGGGAAAGAAGGGAATGGTCATTTTAAAGAATATTGGGAAGTTGGTCTTGTGTTAGAGAAGCACACAGGCCATTTATCACTGCTGAAGACTGGACAGTAGAGGAAAAGCAAGTTCAATGCCACTCTTCTTGATACAGTCCTTCAGGTTAATGCTAAAAGTAGAGTATACAGAGTTAAAGATCTTCTGGCCCAGTTTTTGGTAGATAAAAAGTGGTTTCACTCTTTAAGGCCATGCCAGCTCCTTCCAGGAAAGTTAAAACCATTTGAAAACTGTTTAAGAAAATAAATACTAGTCTTGCAAAAATGTTTCCTATTAATGCTATCTCTGTTTTACTGTATGAAGTAAGTCTGATAAGACCTATACAGGAACAAAAAAGAGCTCCAAATCAAGTTAGGGTTAGTTTTAGGCTTAGTTATAAAAAACCTTAACCCACCTTTTTAAAAAAACAACTAGCCTGAACACAATAAAATTGTGTCAGACGTGGTGTTGTAAAGTTACAAGTGAGGGTCACGTACTTGTAATTTGATGTAACTTGATGCCATATTATCTAGTAGTAGTATCTAATAGTAAGCTCTTGATAGATATTATAATTACTTAATATGAACTGTAATGCAAAGAATTAATTGATGTTAATTTTTTAAGTATTATTTAGCGATGGATTTATGGGATTGCCATGGGTGCAGTGAATGAGGGAGGGTCTTTGCTTTATTAGATTTTTAAACAAAGATTTTCCCTATCTGCACTCTGTTTTTTTTGCCGTGGACCCCACACAGAACACACGTGGCCTCACCTGCCTTACCCTGCCTGCACCTGGCACCTGGGGAGGCTTCGGAAACAGAGCTGCGTTTCTCCCCCTGTGCCTCAGCAGCAGGACCTGCAGTAACATTTGTGGGCTCCAGGGGACTCTGAAATATTTTCCTCTGTTTGAGAACGTTATACTGACCTGAAAATAGTCCTGTAATGGTTAATGGGTCCTGTTAGTGCTCCAGGTTGTGAAAAGACATACACATAAGCTTCAATATCTTCTGCTGTTAATCTGCAGCCTTTCCTTCCAATTCCAGTGGCCTGGCTGGTAAATAAACTTTTCAGAACCTACAAAAGTAAGAATAAAAAGCTCT
Source organism: Oxyruncus cristatus (assembly GCA_013399855.1). Classification (NCBI taxonomy): domain Eukaryota; kingdom Metazoa; phylum Chordata; class Aves; order Passeriformes; family Cotingidae; genus Oxyruncus; species Oxyruncus cristatus. The sequence continues at coordinate 2,222,182 of VXAY01002814.1, read as the reverse complement.
TACCTAAGATAGCTAGAAAATGCGATTTCTCTCCTTCAGTAGGACAAATCTTTCTAAAATCTATTTATACATATTTATACACCTGTTTATGTTCAGAGTTGTAGTGGGTTGACCTTAGCTGGATGCCAGGTACCCTCCAAAGCCACTCTATCACTCCCTTCCATGACTGGACAGGGGAGAAAAATTATAATGAAGGGTTCAAATGTTTTTTTAAGAGAGCTCCGTGTAAAGCACATGGTTAACTTATTTCTAGTGTAACTTACTTCACAATAACCAAGTACAGACAAATGCCAATACTACCCAGTTACTGAGTTCTGCGTCCTGACCTGTGATCTGTGAAAGGCAAAGGCAAGCACAGGCACATACAGTTTTTTTTTGGGATGGACCCCAGTAGGTGACAGGGCTGGAGGGAGGATGATTCATGACCTCCCCAGCTGGCTGTGCCCTGTGTGCATGCAGCACTGAGAGCTCTGCACTGGGCTGTTTGCATGTAGGAGGGGATGTGCCTGCAGCTGCTTTGTCCCTTTCCATGTGCTTGCACTTGGGTTTTATGGTTACATAAGGTGCTGGCCTTGGTTCCTCGGGCAGAATTAATCACCTGGCTGAAAGTGATGGCCAGACTCCCAGGCTGCCTGTCCTGCAGCAGGCTCTGAGAGGTAAGAGAATGTCCCACTACCCATGGGAGCTTCAGGTAAGTCAGCAGGAGTTCCACAGGCACCAACTATGTCCCAGTGTTATGGGCACAAGTAAAACTGGCTGATTCTCCAGGTGGAGTAATGCACTGCAGTGCTGGAGGTTAAAAGTATGTACCTGAACACCTCCCAGAACTGCAAGAGTTAATCTCAGAAACTCTATGTACTTATATCCTACTTTATATAAAGCTTACAAAAAATCAGAAAGCTCCATATTTTTTCCAGTAATTAGAACTACATCAGAAGGGATAAATGTAGGTGGCAATTTTTCTATTACTCACTGTTAAATATAAAAACAAGAGCATTCATTTTGCTCACCTTGAAATCATTTAGTGTAAACATGAATTCAGGAAACCATGGCATTTGGAAAAAGAAGTAGTAACCAGATTTAATCAATTGTGATGGATGTCGTAGAATGTATTCTGAAACAAAAATGTCCATGAATTAAAAATGAAAACTGATGACTCAAACAAAATTACAGTTAATATTACTATTTTTTAAACTTAAAGGAATGTTTTTAAAATATTACATTAAAGCATGCTATGTGACAAGAGATGATTATTGTTTCAGGAGTAAATATATGGTGTGGCCATTAAAACATAGTTCTTTTATAAATGTTAATTGAAACAGCCAGCAGAACAAAAGTTTGCCAAAGATTAAGTGAGGACAGCGACACTGGGGAGTTTAATTGCATGATAGGCTTTCACTTAGAGATCTATTTGTGTAGCTAGTCCAAAGCATTTTTTTTCCCAGATGTGGAATAAAGGACATAAAAAAAAATCTTTAGATATTTCTGTCATCAGTGATGTGACACACCGAAATCCGTAGATGATGATCCACTGACATTCTGAAGACTGCATCACTCTTGGTCACAGAAGTACAGGATTTTTCTAACAATTGTCTGCTTGGCAATTTCAAGAACCATAATCAAGATTATATAGAGTCACTTTTGAAAGGTTTTTTTAAAGTAATTTTTAAAGACATTGGAGCATATATAACAAAAGAAAATGATACAGAAAAATTTACATTAACTCTTTTTTAAAAATTGTAAGTTTGTGTCTTCAGTGAGTTACAAGAGCCAGCCCTGACATTCAAATATCTAACTTCCTCAAAGCAAGCACACAGTGTGTGCAGGTACTAGAAATTCTAGAACTTATTCTTTGCAGGTGCAAATTCAGGAAGGTAAAACTGCATTCCCAACACAGGAGATCTCTCTGAAATATTAACTCTGACATGAATAAAAATGGGGTTTAAACCAATGTAAATTGAAGTGTCAGCTATCTTCTAAACATTCATATCTTACACATTCTTAAATTGCATTACCCATTGTATTTTTCCTTGATAGACCATCACTGCTCACATTACTTTTCTGGACTATTTATAAACTGTGTATTTTCATTTAATCCTCAGTAGAACAAATTTGATCTAGGTAGAATTTATCAAGCTACAGAACAGATTTTGTACTTCAACAGATATGCAAACAAATACTATAATAAAATGTAATTGTCTTCTCCACAGCCTGGCTCCTGCTCTCAGTGAAAACAGTGCAAAAAGCTCCTACTTGCTCATGTGATGAACAGACCTCTCCTGGGGTAAGTGTGGCTTTACTACCTGGCAGAATGTTCTTTAGTATCTTAGAAAGGTGCCCAGGGACACTGTGAGAACAACATATGTGGATGGTTCTGATTCTACAGTGCTGTAAGGTCAGATTTCCATTCAACTGAAATGAAGATTAAAACTGCACTGAATATTTTTAGCTATTTCTGGGGAAATGAGGTGACTTGTTAAATGGAAAGGGTAAGGACAGCAATTGAGAAAACTGAAATTAGTGAGATACTACTTTCATTTTCATTATGGAATGTTGATATAATCCCTATGAAATGTTTTGTAATTCTGGGTAGTAGATAAGTTCAAAATCTCTCACACAACAAATTCTGCTGGTGCACCTCAGTCCATGTTTCAGCTCAGTACTAGTACATTTAGTAATAGTACTAGTACTGGTATAGTAGCATCTAGTAAATAGCCTGGAAAGGCTGTCTTCTTCCAATGAATATTGTACCAGATCATAACTTATCGCTTGTCACCTAAATCAGGATTTAATTCTAATGTCTGAGTCACATTTATACAAAGGCTGGTTTATGCAGATTTAATAATGCAGTGAGGCCTTAACCAAAGTGTAATACAATATACACCCCTCTTCAGGGAATTTTATCCTCCCAAAGTGGAATAAAACAGATTCATGTGTATGAAAATTATGTTTGTGGACCTTCAAGGATTACAAAAAAATTCAGTAAATTTTGTTGCAAGCACTCCCAACTTCCTACAATAAATTTATTTCCAAAAGTCAAATACTTGATACCTTAATGGTTTTGAGAATACAGTCCAGATTGTGAGAAGTGTGGAGTGCTGGCAGCTTATCTACTGAACATCTAAAGGGGAAGGTAGTTGGTTCTCAAAGCAAACATAATTGTACTGGAAGTGCAGATACATTGGTTTAACAAAGACTACTATAAAACTCACCTGTGAATACAGAAGGATGAGGGAAATTGACCACAATGAGCTTAGTCACCATTTCAGGGTAACAAATAGCCACTAACCAAGCGATCATTCCTCCCCAGTCATGGCCAATCAACACACACTTGTTGTATCCTACCACATAAACAGTGTGGAATTAGTATCCATAGAAATTATCACAGACAATAATGATTTCATTATTGCACAAAACAAGTTGTTCAGCACATTTATTAATGTAACTTTAGTACTGCCCTGCTTCCATTACTAATGGTCAGAAAAAATAGTCCACTGGTATACTTTAAAAATTTACAAATACTTAAAATTATTTAATTGGACTTCATTAAACTTTATACTACCTCCATGTCAACCTAAAGTCACTCAGTATCCAGACTGCCATCCTGTTTATATCGTGGCCAGTGCAGGGTCAGACAGAAGTTCAGCTTACAGTCATTATAATGCATGTACATTTGTCATGTTAGGGAGTTTGGAGTTTGGGACTGCAGGCAAAAAGACGGAGCAATCTGCTAAGCCCCTCCTGAACAAAACTAATCCTCATGAATTTCTCTGAATATGGGAGGTTATCTAAGCACCCAACACCACCATTATGGAACAAGTGGGCATTATACTTAATAGCCATATATACAACATATATATACACACCCCTATATATACTTAGTAGGCCCCCAGCTTTTCTCCATAAGCTGATTTGTTGGCAGTTTTTAAAGCTGTTGACATTCACATATTTATTCTTGCATCAACAAAAATGGTATTTAACAGCAATGAAAGGTGTGGGATAACGACCGAGTTTTTGAAAGTCTAACTATTCCTTCTTTAAGCACGGCTGGAATACACAGTATAGTGTTAGATACCACAACCCTCCTCACTGAGGATTAGAACATTGAGCACATACACTCCAAATGAAACATATAAAAGCCAAGATTTCTAGAATTCTGACATGAATTTGGACAGATTTGTCAAAGCACCTTATAAACCCTCTTGAATAGAAATCTTTTGGAGCACTTTTGGTATAATCAAGTTCTCCAAAAGGATTTAACTTGGGGTTAGAACAAAGATAACAAGCCTCCAAAATACTTTTTCCTAAAAATTTTAAATTCCTATGAAATTGAATTATGCTGAGAGCACTTCTCAAGCATAATCACGGCATTAACCATGGAGATCAACACAACTAGCAAAGGCTGGAAAATGTAAACACAGCCTGCCCAATCTTTTGACAATGCTCAAACATCAAAAGCAAAGCAAATTCTAAATTCAAACTTCAGAACTGGAAACACTGCTTTACTATTTCTTCATATGAAATGAAGTAAGTGGTTTCACTATCATTAGAGTATCCAGGGAATTAAAATTACTCAGAGAATGACAAGCTAATCCCTTGTGTTGCTATTGGTAGGAAATGCCCTTCACCAGGTGTTACAATTTATTGCCCAAACAGCGACACTTCAAAGTGAACTGCAGGGGCAAATTTTGCAGGCTCATTCAGCTCTAGACCATTACACTGGGTATTTGTGTGTCCCTTGTTCTCCCTTCTGTTGTGTAAGACAGTGATTCAGCTCTGGAGAACTGACTAATGTGCAGGAGTAGTATTTTGAGAGCGTTTTTTGTTTTGTTTTTTAATACAGCAGATGTACTCTCATCATTTCTATAAAGCCCACAATATTTACTCCATCTTGTTTGTACAAGAAATATGTCACCTGATTTTGTTCTGGAAGTGCTAATTCAGAACATTATCCCCTAAGTGCAAGTGGTTAGGAGCAAGGACTTTCTTTGGGAAAAGGACCAGAGGTTTGTACTGCTGCATTTCTCAGCACGTAGGAAAGATTTTTTTTTTCAAACTCATGATGGAAAAATCATCTTTACCTATTGTTTATGCTGACATACACATCATAATTAGAAAACAACCCTTTTTCATTTATAATAATCTATAAAATACGAGTATCCTTAGATTTATACCTATAAGTATATATACTAAAAAGACTGCAGTTTAAGAAAAAACAATTCTAGATCTTTATGGGGTTTTCTCCCTAGAAAATCAAGTCATCTCTGAGTCAAGTGGGATGTCTTCTACTAACGCACCTAGAGATTCCAAAATGTCCTTTATGTCTGCTATCAGGCAATCTAACTTGTAACTTTCTTTGTGAGAAGGAGCATCTGTTTCTCCATAACCTCTCAAATCCAGGGCCACCACTCGATATTCACTTTTAAATTCCCGCAATTGATGGCGCCAAGAATACCTAATGAAGAGGAAAAAAAGTTGCAGTTATAAGGTCAAGCAATATAATACCAAAATGCACTCAATGCTTTTGGACCCAAATCATTGAGGGCTTTAGCCTGGCTTTCTTTGCAATGAGGTTCCTTTTCCTTTCTGTGCTGATGTCCTTTGTGACTGCAGTAGTTTTCTGTTCCCTTCTTGAATTCACCAGCAAAGAAGTGCAGCTGCCAGAAAGAGGGCATGGCCAGAGCCGGGGTGTTTCAACAATTCCTGGAGTCTGGTACAGTCCCTTTGCAGCAAAGGAAGCAGCATAAACCAGAGCACAGAGAGGACTATTCTGTTTTATCCTTGGAGCTGCAGTATCATCAAAATTGAATGTCTTAAAGGGTGTCTCTTCCCCCTGGCTTACTCACACACACATTTTGATGGAGCAGGGAAACATGCCTCAAGGCATGGTTCATTTTTTTCTTTGTTCAGAAAAACAATGTCAGATAATTCGTACACTAAATAAACCAAAGAAAGAAATTCAATTAATAACAAATGAACTTGGTAAAGTTTATGGGATTTATATTTCATCTGTGTGTCTTTACTACCAGAACTGTTCCAGAACAAGCTGTCTCAATGTGTTGGTGCTACACAAAATGTTTCATTCCTTGTGTTTCTATGGAAAAGAGTAATAACATTACACACATCAGAAGACATACAAAATTAAGAACTTGGGCAAAAGCCTGGGCTATTCCTCATTCTGTGACAGTATGTCATGTCTAGATGTGTGCTATGAAGCAAAAATAACAAGAAAATGGTGGGTCTCATCCTGCAAGAACTATCTGCCCTTAAGCAGTTATTGAAACCCAATAAATTTCAGAATAGATAGTACCAAGACACACATGGCCTTATAGAATAATAAGGCCATAATAAATGTAATAGAAAGATATATGAATCCTTCTCAGCATATTTAATAGTGGCTGTATCCCTCTGTGGTAGCTTTTACTTCTGCTTGTTTCAACAGTCTCAGATAAAGGATATATAACATTTGGATCATCAGTGGTCATAGCAGTGATGCACAGAATTCTACCTTAATCCAAATAGTGTTTATATCAGACCATCGGCTCTTTTGCTTGATCTTTGCCTCCAGCCTATTAGTAATATTCAGTAATATTATAGGAACACTCAATGATATGAGTCTGTATTCATATAATCAAAACAGTCAGAACATCTTCATTTCACTGCCATATAATGCAAAGACAAGATTTAGCTGAGATCTCCAGGAATGAATTTTTTAAAGGCATTATATAACGACTTGGAAGCTGAATTTGTCATGGTAACTGTTGCAGCTATTCTGTGTACTTCAGTAAGAAGAAAGAACCAGGCCCATAAATAAATAAATTAATTATTTTTGTTTTCAGAAGATGTCTACGAGCTGTCCTCATCTTCTGTTTTCACAACAGTCTCTCAATCACCAAATATCTGAACCAAATGGGTAGGTTTTATATTTGAAGAAATCCTTTTACCACATATGATACATAACTATTGCACAACTGCTTTGCAAACAGAATTTGGAAATGTTGGGAATGCTTCTGTGTTCATAAGGTTGAATCATAGCTACTATTTTGGGACTTTCTGATCACATTCTTTCTAAAAGGCAAGTTGTACAAAATTTAGCAGCTCACACACAAGTCTTGTAGGTACCCAGCTGTCTCAACACGGTATGCCCAATTTCAAATATTTTATTATTGTCTTTACACAACGTTGGTACTGATTTTCAAGTTCTTATGCATCTAAAACACTTAGTGGCTCTGGTGCATTATATTCTTAAGTGATCTTTCACGTTCAGACATTCTCTATCACTCACTGAGGTCAGTATTGTTTGGTTATATTTGTCCTATTTATAACCTTGAGACATTTGAAGGCAGAGGATTTGTTACAATTAAGAACTCTAACTGTGAATCATATCCTTTTTATTTTCCTAGACAAATGATATAAATTTGTCGTTATTTTATCTTGTGCTCTCAGAACAATCACTATTCCTGTATAAAAAAAGTCTTCGCTGATTGAGTAAACAGCCCAGCCTGAGTATTGGTGGTATGACTGTTCTACAGACTACTAGCATGTAGTCTTCTTTTTAAAAACAGTGATATAAACTATGCTACTGGTGGTCCCAGTGACCTGTATAACAGGCTTTTTATTCATCCTTTTTGAATGGTCAGATAATACAATATATTAGCCATCAGTTATAGCATGACTCACCATTCTAAACTGTAAGAATGGCTTTCTGCTTTTTAAAAGTAATATACCTGACCTCAGTAGAATATGTATGTAAAATGCTAATTTTTCCATTACTAATTCCCCTGTAGGGGAAATCAGCTGCACTCTCATTGCCTGTGTCAGAACGTGCTTTATGCAACGTATGCATAATATTTGCATAGAATATGCACTGCTTCATCTAACTTGCAATCAAAGTTTACAGTTTTAATAATTTTAGATAGCAATTTACTATTAGAACAGTCTACTTCTTTGAAACTTTATCTTAACATAAACGTGACTCCCTACCATCATCCTCAGGGCTATTAGTATCTATGGGAAATTGCTGCTAAGGGAACTGACCTTTGTTTTACTTGGGTCGGTTTATCATGGCATGACCTTAGCCCAGATTGAAAGATATCAGTTGCAACAGTAGACCCTAGCTCCATAACTGAGGTTAGAAAGGAAAAGGATCATTTAACTTGCTGAATTACTGGCACTAGCACTTCCTTTATTCCCATATTGGTTTTTTGGTGCAAGTTCTGTAAGCCACGCTTCGCTAGTTAAACCTGACAATGACAGCCTTTGGTTAAATCATTAGACACATGACTGCTTTTCAGTTATAAACAAACATTTAGGATTGTGTTTGATTCATCATTCATCTTGTGATGAACTAATAATAGAACCTTTTTCCCTGAGTAGCATTCTGAAATTAGGCTGCACAATAGCCTATAGAACTCATAGTTCTTCTTCACCTTCCCCAGTTAAAAATTAATGTATATATTTTTAATAAATGGAGCAATCCACATTGTTTATCCTTATTTTAACACCCTCTGCAATAATTCATAAGTTTATCCATATAGTACAAGTGCTATCCAAATAGCAAATTTGTTAAAAATGAGCAGTTCTTCCCCAAAGTCTGAAGAAAAGGGTACATACCTAGGGAAAAGTGAATTAACAATGCAAAAGAGATGGTTGGTTTGTGTTAGTCTGCAGGAATTTTTTGTGGATGCTGCAGTTAAAAAAATGTTTCCGTGGTTTGTTGCCTACTAAAACTTCATGCCATTAGGTAGTACTCATAAACATATATAATGGATCACACTAGGGATATTTAGGTTGAGATGTTCACTCTTGGGTATCTTATGCAGCCTCTTTTATATAGGAAAAGCATGTAGGAAGTTTTACCAGAATTCTGGAAAGCCATGAAGCAGCAGCATCAGTGGTTTACCCCTTTCTCCAGCAGCCACATAGTGGAATCGTAACCCTGAATCCTAAAATGAGAGAAAAAGAAGCGTGCTTTTATCGCTGCATAAAACTGCTATTCTGAGATTTGAGAATGATGATGGTTTCAGACAATATTCTAAGAAACAATATATTGCACCTGAAAAAAAAATCAAATTGTTAGTTTTGAAGCTGAAGCCTTCTATGCGTCTGAGATCCAGTATGTGCTACATGCTGGCAGGGCTGAGTATCCCACACCCTGGCCACCCCAGCTTTCCCCAGGGAGGACTATCTCTAGTCCCTGCCAGGCTGTGTGAGTGTGTGCTGGTCCAGCCACGAGCACAACAACGCTCCTGACACAGCCCTGGCTCCGTGACTGGGAGATGCAGGTTACTGTCGAAGCAAACTCCTGGCTTTCACGTGGATGCCAATCATGCACACTTTAAACGCACTTTCAATCTTTTAGTTAGCTTTTAAGGTTATGCAACTATTTAAAACCATCACATTGCATTCTGGGACGATAAAGGACTGCATGGATTCTTCAGAACAAAAAGCAATCAAAATCAAGTAACTAGAAAGCAAGTAGTTTTGCTAGCTTTTGCTATTCAAGGTTTCAGACTCAGTCCGGACAATTAAGCCTTAATGTTATAATGTTCTTTCTGCCCTGTCTATAGTCACTGTTTCTGATGCACCTTTTAAGAAAATGGGTTTTATGAGAATTACAAGCAGACAAGTTACTTATTGCAGAGGCTGAACACTGAAATGCTATTGAAGTGAATGGATATACACAAGCTTACACTGACTCAAGGTCAAATCCAATAGAATTTAAACAAACTGAGATTATGACCCAGAGGTTTTTACTGAATTCTTATATGGAAGTAGATACAGAAGTTGGGAGTTAGCTCACAAAATACTGTTTAGAAGTCATGTGAAGGAAATGGCAGGAAGGAAGGTTGTACAGCTCCTGAACAAATGTCAGAGCCTGCACTGTCCCTGCTATTTCAAAAAGGAAAGAAAAATCCCATGCCTTTTGCTGCACATCAAGAGCTAATATCAGGACAAAGATCACAAGTGCATACAAAAAGGTTTCCTTGCCAAATATGCTTCAAATGTTCTGAGATATCTTAGCGCTGATAAGTTTCTAATCAGGTACGAAACAATTAATTTACATCCTGATTCTCAAAAGGGCTCCAAAGAGGGAACTATTTAGGTTTTTTTATCCTTGCTATGGATATAACAGGGACTTTTGCTCAGTTTTTCCCCAAATTACACTGATATTTCACCTCTGGGATGTCAATGAACTTGAAGTCCTTAGAGGTAAAAGTAAATTCCTGGTAAATTTTAGGGTCATTACATCATCATCTGTACAGTTCTCCAGATCACTCTGCCTTTGATCCTTTTATATTTAAAACAGTAGAAGTTTCTCAGTTTCATTCCACAGTATCCCTTCTCAGTTTAATGAGGAGTGGGCAATCCCTCTTCCATGTTGCTTCTTTCAGTTAGTGCCCTCTAGGGATTTACCCTCAGTGCTGTTCTTTTAATCTATTTGTTGCTTTTAAGGACATCCCCTTCACTCATACAAATTCAATTGCCACTTGTATAGCAGCAGTTTAAATGTTACATACCCCAAACTCTAACCAGCCTCTACCTTTTCAGTTGCTGCTTTCTGTTCCCTTTTTTCCACCGCAGAAGACATAGGATGTTGCCATCTTTTCTGAAACTGTTTTCTTAGTTTTGTTGAAATCTGAACAGATCTATAGAAATCTGAACAGATCTGTAGGATATGTGTGTTTGGAAAATAATCCATTAGCCTGCTGTTATCCAAGAGCAAGAGTTTCTTATTTCCTGAAATGAGTGATCGACTGTCATATTGACAGCAATTTGATTTGCCCCCAAATGTTCTTCTACTACTGTCACACGCTCTCACTTCCCCAGCAGCCCGTTCATTTACTGCTTTGTGCTACAAGAAAAAAAGAACATGTCATACAAATAAAAAAGTCCATACTGCTAGCAAGAGAAGACAAGCAAATCTTAAGAAAATGAGGCTCAATAATTTAGATTAGTACTGCCTGGCATGAAACCATCTGCTCAGAACCCTGAGAATAGGGTATTAAAAATAGCACTTGACAAAATTTGCTGTGCATTCTTTGCTCACCTATAACTGCAAAAGAAATCTAGATAATACAACTTCATTTAGAGCATTTGGTAAAGGAGCAGACCGCAGGTAGAGACCTGAGACGCACACAAATTGACTGGGGTGGCTCTAACTGTACAACCTGAGGGACAGCGCTTAGTTTCTTACTCTGTGTTTTTCCGTGCGACTCTGATGCGCTACTGGCCAAACCGCAAATCCCAGCGAGCGCAGAGGCGGCGCGGGGAGCGGCGGGGTTCGGGAGACCCAGGGCGGGAGAACCCCTCGCTCGCCCGCCCACCCACCCAGGGGGCTCCGCACCCCGTCCGGGCACCGCTTACCCCCGGGACGGACGGGCCGGGCCCGGCCTGAGGCCCCTCAGCGAGCGCGGCCGGGCACGGCACCGCTCCGGGGGCAGCGCGGGAAGGCGCGGTGTGAGGGCAGGTGGGCGAGCACGCACGGCAGGGCGGGCAGGGGTGCCACACACAGGGGGTACCTTGCACAGCGCACCCCACGCACAGCATGGCGGGCAGGGGTGCCTTGCACAGCGCACCCCACGCACACCCATGCACAGGGGGTGCCATGCACAACGCGGGGGTGCAGCGCGCACAGCGGGGCCCGCGCCCCCCGCCCGCGCCCTCACCTTGATGCGGACGTAGCAGTGGGTGCCCAGGGAGGGGTCGTTGAGGCAGGCGGGGGGGTTCTCCCGCACCACCCAGCGGAAGGTCTCGCCCGGCCGCCGGCCGATGCTCCAGAGCAGCCGCAGCGCGGCGATGCAGGCGCACACCCCGCAGTAGCTGTACACCAGCGCCCAGAAGAGCAGCGCCCGGGCGGCCACCATCACCCGGCGGGCGGGCGGCGGGCACGCAGCACCGGGTCTCGCCATCGGGCCCCGCCGCCGCCGAACCCGCCGGCCG
>VXAY01002814.1:2154614-2210126 GCA_013399855.1 Oxyruncus cristatus | reverse complement strand
CGGGCGGCGTCTCGGGGGCGGCGGCGCTGCGGCCGGGGGCGCGCCCGCCTGCGGAGGGCTCGGCCACGGGGGGCTCTGCTCCCCAAGTGTTTATCGATGAAATAGGGAGAAGCCGTCCCTGGGGCGGCGGGGCGCGGCTGTGTCACCTGCGCCCTCCGGCAGAGCCGCCAGACACCGGGACGCGCTCGGAATGTCACTGGGAGCAGCGCGGCCGGGGCCGGCGGGCCAGCCCCGCCACCCGGCCTGCCCCGGACCCGGCAGCGATCGCGCTGCACGCTCCGAACACGTCCTTGACTGTCCGTACCTTATTTAGGTGCCAGAGGTGGACAGGTGTAAGTGTGGGGCTGTGCCCTTCCACTGTAGTGTGTTTCAAGATTATGTTCTTTCACTGCTGCCGCACTACTATACCCATTTAAAGGTGATTTTGTAAATGTATTACAATTTTAGTTATTATACGCTATTACTAATGAGTATTTCTTAAGAAGATATAAATTTTGAGCTCCAGCACCAAAATTTATATATTTTTTCAAATGTAACTACTTCTGTGCTGAGATCTCAACCCCTCAAGGCTGATTTTAGAAGCTGAACAATCTTATGCCTATCCATTACTTGTAAATCACTGCAAGCACAAGCAAAGGAGTCACAGTCGCATACGAGGCCACAGATGCCAGGATAAGAAGAAAGGCTCTGGTCTATCTGGTAGTAACCTACTGATATGCAGGGTAATTTAGAACCAGAATAGTTCATGTAATCCAAAATTGTAAGAAGAAGTGTAACTATGCTAAGCAATTGATTTTGCAGGTCATAAAAGTGCAGGATATGAAAAATTACAGTTTATTAGTTTTGGAAGATAACAAAATATGGACAAGGTATTTTCTGACAAGAAAATTGCAGTCAGGAATTGAGCTTGCATGTCAAATCCTGACAGTCCTGATCCAAATCACTGCAGAGTCTACTCATCTTGACTCCTAGATCTCAACCCCTTGCTTCTAGAGGATATGGGCAGGTTCAAGGCTTAGGGAGGCTACATGAGAGTCACAGCTAATTTGTAGTCCTATGTGCAGCTGCTTGCCTTTTGACGGGTGGGGTTGCTAAATGTTACTTGAATTTGATGACAACCAAAATTTGTTCTTGGTCCAGGTGAATCTGTAGGATTAGAATCTAACTTCCAAGAAATGTTTTTGCTCTGTCCAGCAGTGCAAGTAGAAGCTGGTACAAAGACACTATCCATCTGTTAACTCTAAGATATGTAATTCAGTGGGCTATTTTTTCAAAAATTGGATAAGCATGTATGCAGGCAGAAGATATATAATTTTTCACTATGCATGGAACACAGCTTGCAGACGACTTTTGTCTGTAACATACCAAATGCTTTCTCCTACTTGTTCTAAATTCAGACTTACAAATATAGGCACTGATGTTGAATCCTAGTCTCACTGAAGGCAGTGACAGAATTAATTCTGGTTTCAACAAATTCAACATTTTTTCTTTTTTTAAAAAAAATAAAGCAGCAGAAGGGAATGTTATAAAGAATGGCCCGTTACTGCATTTTCATGCATTTAAAAGTTTAAGCAAGATACAAAACCATTATCTGAATTTGTTTTCTGCTACTAAATGTAACATTTTCAAGTAGCTGTAAAAATCTGCCAAGCTGTGTCTTATCAATAACAGATGAAATTCCAGCAACCCATATCAGCTGCCAATGTTGATTAGCACTGTTCGTGATCCCCGCTCATCATCTAAACACGAGCCCTTACAAACTTAAGGTCAGGAACTTTATCGGGCTGCTGTGGAAAAAGGTGCAGGGCTGTTTAAGGCTCCTTCATTCCCTTGGGCAAGACGAGAAGGAACATCAGAAGCAGATGATTCAGTTAGGACACCGAGCTCTGCAGACTGCAGTAGGATTACATGAATCACGCCTACCGAGCCTGAGCTTTCCGTTCAAGCTCGGATTACTCACACCGCCAACCCCAGGATTAGCATAGGGCTAATTCCTTATGCAGCAGACTTCGTGCTAATGACCTTTCTCATAGGGAAGAAGCCTTTGCAACTTCTCAATATCAGACTAAGCTGCAGCAGAGTTTCCCTGAAGTGCACCTCAGTAAACCAGTGACCCAGTTGGATAAATGAGGAAGTTTGGCAGGAGCAAAACAACCTATGTTGTTTCTATCACAGTAGCCATCTAATTTCTTAATAAACCAGTAGAAAACATCCCTTAAGAAAAATTGGAAAACTGAGATTGGAAATCCTGGAGTTGACTACAATGTTCCACTTGCCTCTAAAAAAAGGTTGATGAAAGCCCAGTGACAGGTTGGGCATAGCAATCACAAAATGATAGTAGTCATCTACAGTACAAGAAGGGTGAAACCTTGGAACCATGATGTGCCTTATTGTACGCAGGTATTTGGCCAAACTGTGCAGTATTCCTTGTACAAAGAAGCAGAGCCAATTTTTTCACAGGACTAGAACTAAGTCTGTTTTTATTTTATACATCAGTAACTACCTAGGAAGTTTTATGTCAAACTTCCAAATTACACAAACCTTTTGCCTATGAAGTTTAGCTATGTCATCTTCAGGTGTTGGATATGGATCCACTATCAGGGCTGGGAAGAAGGCAGTGGTGGGGACCTAGCAGTTCTGAGCAGTCTTTGCACAATGAAACATCCTACCTCAGCACTTCTGTGCTCCTCCACCTGTGCTACCTTAGCTGTCCTGTTTTCCAAGGAAGCCCTAGAATTCCTTTTATTGAGGAATACTTTCTTTGTACTCTAGGACCTTGCTGTCTACATATGTGTGGCAAACCTGTTTGTTCAAGGCAAATACCTTCCACACATTTTCCAGAAGAAAGCCTGGAATCTTCTATATGTCTCATACGAGTAAGAAAAATTAAGAACCCAAACAATTATTTTCCTGTCTTCCTTATATTTTTATTTTCTCATCTTCTGCCCTAAATTATTGTTCTAATGGGTGCCAAGCCAAATCAACCCCAAGGCAGATGGTCTTACGTGCTTTGACAGTGTGCTTTGCCCTCCATAAAGTGCCATCTGCCTGCTTATCTTTTGTCAGCTCAACTAATCCCATTTCTCTGAGAGACAAAAGAGGACAACTTTGCACATCACTGATTCTGCCTCTGCCTGCAGCCTGACCAACTCATCACTCTTGATACTAAGAAATTTAACATATTCCATTTGTTAGTGACAGAGGGACTTCTTAAAGCTACTAACTATCTTACCCTTCATTTACATGTAGATACAATTTACTAGCATAGACACAAGTATACAAGTGACACCTTAATGCAGCTTTCACAAATGGTGAAGGTAAATGAACGGTGTAACAGAACTTCATCACATTTTAACTGTTAGGTACCTAACAGTTTATTTAAGCAACTTGTTTGCAGGGGGTATCTATAGGAGTGGTAGTCCTGCTTCCTCGAGTGTGGTCATGGCTTTGGGCAGTCATTATAGGCTTGCTACTCACATTTGGAGGCCATCTCCCTTTCCTCTAAAGTCAGCTTTTTGTCTGGAGATAAGAACTGATTATCCTCTGTAAGTAATTTGTAGGTTGCAAATAAAGGGTTTATCAGATTAGCATTAGCAGCACTGACAGTGTGACTTTAAGCCATCACGACAACGTAGAGTCATGGAAGCTGGAATTAGTCTTTGAAGGGGCAAAAGTGCTGGTTCATACCATTAGCAATGCCCTTATAGTTATATAGAATGGATGAAATGCAGAGAAGGAGTTCTTGCCCTTGCTTCTGTCACCACCTATTTCGGAAGCAAGAGATCTTGAGCTTGCATTAACCCAGTCAGAAGGTATATTCAGGTGACAGCAAGGTAGAGTGTCCTGAATGTGAACTGCAGTATTTTATTATAGGACAAATAGCTATTAATAACATATAAAATACAAATGAAGGCAGGTCTTTTGACAGGCAGGTCACTTTTAATGTGGATATGAAACAAGACATGCCAACAGCACCAAGTTACACTACAAGACATCTTTCATCCCAAATCCTTGTCCTAGCCAAGCCCTCAAATCGCTCAAACAGCATATCTTTGAGCGTGCCTCCAGGCCAGGCTCGTGTAAGAGGACATTCCTAGACTTTTCAGGGGGTGATGGCCCAATACACATATATATAGTCATATACACTTTTTCTGCTGTTGAATGAAGTAACACCATTCCAGCAGTGGCAGAAGTTGAAGATCCAGTACTTTATTGTAGGATAGATATATTGGAGCCAGCGCTATCTCATCAGCCTCCTACCTGAAAGACCAGGCTACCATTTTTAGGCATGCTTTAGCTGGCATCTATGAACTTAGAAGCAACTTATTGTCATTCTCTGAAAATTCAGTTATTTGTAGAAAGTTTTTTCCACTAACTTTGCTGAGTTGGGTTATCTGTGGCAGAACCCCACCACAACAGGTATTGTTACCTTCCCTTTCAACTTTCATCCAGGAACGTGACAAATCAGAGTTCTCCATAGGGACAGAGAGTTCTGAGGGGGAGGTTCAGTGAGATCAGTACTCTCCAAAGTGGAGTGTGGGAAGAAAATATGCAATACGATTTTTTAAAATAATTAAATTAAAATTATAACTAAGCAAAAGTAAATAAGCAGTATTACAAATAAAAAGGGAAAATAAAAAAATGTAATGTAAACCATATACTAGTACTGTAGAACAAGTATATAATTTATAAATTAATAAATTGGGGTCCATGCTTAAAATTTTTAAATGATGGGGTAGGTGATGAAAAAGGTTTGGAGATCACTGAACCGGATTATCTCAGGGGGGCCCCTTCCACCCAACATTTCTGTATTACACATTGTGTTTTGGTATTAAGTCTATAAAACAATGTTTTATTAGTCCCATACTTAATTTGACATACAATAAAAAAGAATGTAGAGTTTTTACATTCTGGTTTTTACTTTAGACAAGTAGTCCCACAATTATAAAATCTTGCATTAATCAGAAAATCTTTCAAAACTGGAGCCAGTTGTTTTAGATAATTTCTTCCTGTGAAGAACCAGAACTATGTGGTAAACATGTTTGCACCCTAAGCCGAATGCTATGTTAAGATCAAATATATTAAACACATCTGGACCTTAAAAGAAATGCAAGTACACAGGATTTGCTGCTGAAATTACAGCATTCACGGGAAGTTTTTTTATGATTACAAATACTGTTAAACACTCCTTAGAGAGTATCACTGTTGGAGAGATTTTTCTGTCACAGCCCAGATTCTGTGCAAGTGTGTCAAAGTAAAGTGATTGTTTTAACAGCACACATACACAACATACAGAACTGTAAACAAAAGAACAGCTGCATTCCAGCGTCTGTCAGACTGCATTCCAGGGTATAAACGAGCCGACAAAAAAAAGTCTTGTGATGCTTCAGGTATTAATGAACAAGCTTTTAATACAAATTATTTTAGAGAAGCTTATATACTCTTTAAAGTGGTCTTAACTTATAAGATCCTAACTAGTACAAAACTATGCTGTTTGTAGTAGTTTTGAAGTTAAGTTCTGCATTAACTACAGCTTTCACTCAAGATATTCTTCGAAAGATGCCATAATATCTCTCTGCAGATTCACATCAATTAGCCAAGCCATCTGCAAGAAAGCAAATTGGTGTCTTTTCACAGCAACAGACTTTAATGAATACTATGGAGGTCAAACATTTAATAAGGATTTAAGAAAAAACTATAAGGCATCTTTTCAAAAAAATGTATGCCTTCTCTGTTATTACATGTTTGAGTGTGCTTGCTGCTGAAGTCCTCTCACATTTTTAAGAAATGTTTATTCTAAAACAGGTATCAATTAAAAAACATTCATTACCTACACCAATAAATAGAGTTAGTTTTAGAAAGGCTCAGGTTTGATATTTCAGACCAGAACAGTATGACTTTTGTTGACATGGAGCATGTTAAAAAGAGGACAGACAGCTTGCAAGGCTCAAGGTTTGAAACTATTTAGAAAGCATATATAATATTTTATATATTATATATATTTATATATAAATATAGAAATATATTACAAATATATATATTTCATATGAAATATATATATTTAGGAGGCATAAATAATATTTAATTATTTAAAATTTTATTTTACCACACAATTATTCTAAGCTTATAGGAGTAATAGGACCAAGCAGATAGCTTTTCATAGTACATCACTTGAAAGCATACTTTTAGTCCAGAAAATGAAATAGGAAACTCACTCTTCAGGTAGTGTAGCTCTGTTGTTTTCAATCATTCAGGTCCTTTGAAATTAGGACCTGACCTAATATTTGTTTATTCTCTACTTGAGTTGAAAAAAAAGATCAGGTAGCAAGAGTCAGCAACTTACTGCTTCTTTCCTCCTGCGTTCTTGTTCCATTTTTCTAGCCAAGTTACGGTCTTGATCAAGAATATGTTGTTGAGCTTCGGGCAGTTCTTTGTTCTTATGCATTTCTTTTTCAAGCTCACAGTCTGTCACTGCCATGGCATCCAATCCTATGCCTTCATGGCCCCTTTAAAGACATGAAAAGAAATCAGTGTAGGAAAAAATTGTCCTTTTTCTTCATAACAACATTTTGCAGCTGACAGAATTCTGCAGATAATTTAAATCCGTGCATAGCACTCAAGCTGTGGTTCTGTTCCACATGTTGTTTCATGGTAATTTCCCTTCATAAGATGTGTGTGCATGCAATTGTTGGGCTGTAGTAGGCTCAGGTTTCCTGTGTCCCATTTCCAGTTTCTATGCATGTAGGATTTATGGGCACACTACACAAAACTTACATACACTGTCTTTGAAATTCTTAATTTTCTGTTACTTTCTTGGCCGATAATGTTTTTCTTCTACCTTCTTCCTCCTTCAGGAGTTATCTGAGGTATATTTTGCTAACTTCAGGCAAATACCTGTAACGTCTTATTCCATAGAGCTGCATGCCTGGTTTTCTCCTTACAGAAACCAGCTGAAGGTTCCTGGACTGCACTATATGTTGTAAACCAGGAGTGTACTCTTAAGTCTCTCAAATGCTCTGGCATGAGATAATAAGATAACAAATATTAAAATAATACACTCCAAACAGTTAACCTGTTCTAATATAGCCAGCAATGGGCAGGAGCAGGAGCATTTAGGAACCAGTTCAGACTTATGTTCCACAGGGTCAAACAGACAAGAAAAAAAATCAATATTACTAAAGAGAGAAATATAAAAGAGTTTCCAAAAGGTGGCAAACCAAATTCAGGATGTTATTGCAATGCAGTAATTAGTCACTTATCCCACTCAACATAACCATAGACCTCAGACTAGGATACACAAATGGGCACTCCCTAAAAGAGGGGCTTCAAACAACTAGGGACGAATACTACAGCAGGGGCTTATGTAATATGCTTCTCCACAGCAATGCAAAGAACTCTGCTGCCCAAAGTGCTGTGTACTGGAACCCCTTTAGCCATGTTAACACCATGTTCTTGAAGACTAGATTATCCTATATCCCACTAGGATAGCAGTAAGATGAGGATATTCCTGGCTACAGGTATAGGAGAAATAAAATATTGAGGACAAATGTGAATTCTGGTCATGACCAGAGAAATTGAGTGTTCTAGGGGACAAAAAACTCCCATCCTAACACCCAAACAAAAACCAAACAACTCCCCCCTTCCCAAATCCAAAAACAAAACAGAAAACAAACTAACAACAAGGAAAAAAGAAATTCCCAAGAAGTTTATTTGATTGCTGAAATAATATTGATTTGATGGGAAAAAGCTGCTTTGTGCATTTTGGATGTGCACTTGTGCTTAGAGTGGTACAGCTCCCTGACTTCATCTGATGTGTGGCCATTACCTAACCCAAAACACTTGTTCCTGAATAACCCACCCAGTACCATGACAAGCAAAAACCAGAATAATATTTAAATATACGTGTTACAAACCTTTTTTTTCCCTGTGGAATGTTTTGCAGTTCCATCTCAGATTGCGCCAGAGGCCTTTTTACCTCGGGCACTTGCCCGCTCTTCTTTAACACTGCTTCCCTGAACTGTTTGAAGCTCTCAGCAGATGCTTTTATTGGAGCTGGAAGCTTCATTGTTTTACACAGGCTTATCCAGGAATCTATATTCTTATATCCTGCATCCTGAAGTTATTAGAAAAAGCAAAACAGCAGAGGCAAAAATATGGTACAGCTACTAACATCCATTACCTGCTTAGTTCTTACATTAGCACAACATTTTAAGTGGCTCTATTTGGAAATGTCTACGACAAAATATCCTTCCTTTGGTAGGACAGAAGTGCAGATATAACAGTCTGAGGAGACTTAGATGCATTTTCTCATCCACTCTGAGATTCTTTAGCAACATGCTAAAAATTATTAGCATTTGTATCTATTTTTACACTTTAAGTCTGCCTCTCTTTTTTCATTTGAGAAAACAGGAATTCACAAGGCTGAGTTTGCACAGGGTCCGTTGACAATGTTTTAATACAGAAAACATCCACCTGATCTCTATATGTAATTGTTACATAGCAATAGTTTTGCATTAGGCTTGTGGGCTTTGTTTGTTTTAAATATCCATTACCCCCGTTTCCCCGGTGGCATTTTCTTCACAGCAGAAGACAGCATAAAGCCACTATTGTTAAGAAATCCTGCTTCTAGTAGAAGGTCACGTGTTTATGAAGGAAATGCATATTTTTGGAATTGAATTCAATATGTTAGTTAATAGCTTTCTGAAAGCTAAGTGCCTAAAGAAAAATTCTAGAAACATTTTAGCTCAACAGATTATAGAGAAAACTTTTTAGGTCCATTAGCTAACATAATCTATTATTAGCAATTTTGATTTAGTGTTTTCAAAGAGCTGATCACCAGAGAAGAATTTAACAGATAAGAAAACTTCTCTATTCCTCCACTTAAGATAACTTAAACTGTATGCTAAGAAATATTTTGTTTAACTTTCATAAATACCTTTAGTCATTAAAAGTGCTTTGTCTTCTTTCAGAACAGGTTTTTCAATAGTGCTCAAGACTATATTCCACACTACTCTTATTTTTGTTACTGGATCAGCAAGGGAAAGCACACTAATAACTTGGATATTAGAACTAGATAATATTAAAACTAAATGAAACAAGCCATATTTTTATATGACAACATGGATATGTTATTTTATATATATATGTCATGTACTTTCTGAAATGAGTAGAGTCTACAGATTTGTTTGGTTTTAGCACTAAAAATCGG
Source organism: Oxyruncus cristatus (assembly GCA_013399855.1). Taxonomy (NCBI): domain Eukaryota; kingdom Metazoa; phylum Chordata; class Aves; order Passeriformes; family Cotingidae; genus Oxyruncus; species Oxyruncus cristatus. The sequence goes on along the minus strand of VXAY01002814.1, from coordinate 2,200,918 downwards.
ATAGATCTGTACAGATTATAACAATGTCTGAGACCTATCGTACACTAAATATTCTAATTGTAAAAGAACAGATTTTTAGAGAAGATCCCAAGTCAGGAAGTTACTCAGCCTACTAAGTAAACTCACCCTCATCTCAAATGGAACTTGATCAACACTTACCTTTTTTGGAAGAAGTTTGGATTTTTGTACGTTTTTATCATTAGGTTTATCATCAGGTGTATAATGACCTGATGGAAGAATAAAAAAAGGCTTTTGACTCATGTTGATTTTATGGTTATATTTTCCTCAAATAATAAAACTTCAGTCATTCAAGGAATTAACTTATAAACTTACATTGCAGTTTACTATTACTTGGTTCAGAATGACAGAAATTCTCACAAACATTTTCTAAGCTTAAGTTGAACAGGACCACTTCTCTCCACTTTTGTACAGGGAAAGGGATCGTTAGCTCAGCTATAGATGAGAAATTAACTCCTGGTTGATTCTAGGAGAGGTCTCAGTGGAATGCCCAAAAAGCTTGGTCAGAAAGTCTCAACGCAGCACTTTGCCACTTACTCACCTCCTCCCCTTTCCCTCCCAACCCTCTTTCCCTTTGATTCCAGCATTATTTAAGGGTACCTCATTCATTATGTTAACTCATTTTGCCTAAAGCTCTCAACCCTATTTACTTTTTTGGGTTTTTTTAAACAAAGCAAATAGGTCAGCCAGCAAGGGCTAGTCATCACATTTGCAGTAGCCTAGAGGATGCACAAGGGCTCCATGCTGTTACCTCTTTATTATTTGAGGGGAAAAAAAACAAACACTTTTTCAAACAAGATATAAACACCACAGATATTTTGTGTCATTCAGCAGTGATCCTGTACTGCAGTTTGAGGTGTTTCAGTATTTAACTAAATGCTTAATAAGAAACTTAAGGGAAGATGTTGGCTTATTTTTATTATACAAAGGGGAAGTCTTTGGATGTTTGGATCCAGAATTCTGAAGGTAAAGTATCAAACTCTCACTCAGTTTGTCATAAACGGTGTTTTCAAAAAGACCTCACAAAATTTTTAATTGAAAATGATTAACTAAAGCCACAGTCCAAATGGAGGTGCTGCAAGTTTGAACAAAGTGGGGGCAGTACACATGTGGCTTGGTGTGTTAAGACGATGAAAATGCTGAAGAGAGCACCATGGAAAATTAAATCTCCAGTTTTAGAACTGCTTTAATACAATTCAAATAACTAATTTTTGCCAAAGAATAACGCTAAAGAGTTCATCGGTGAGCAGGCTCTGCCTTTTAATTCAGCACTTTCAGAAACTTGTGGACTCAGAGCAGGGATATTCAGTTCAATTCTTCAGTTTGAAAGACATATGAAGTATAGAATGCAGCTTTCAGAGGGACTGTGTTCTTGTAATAACTGCAAGTTTGTTTCATGGTGAAAGTCTGTTTGACATTAATTTACTGTCAAACCCTTGTCACCAAAAGCAGAAATAATAACTCAAAATACTCCATGCAGCTCCAGCAGAAGATATTTTAAAGGCCAGTGAAGTTCAACTGATTGGAGCAGCAGTTCTCAGACTTTCTTCCTTTAGTACTATCCCTAGTACTAAATTGCTACATCAAAAAGTAATTTGCTTTAGAGGTTTTAACAGATAACAAGAACCAAACATCCATTTATTTTTTTTTTTAAGCAGCAAATCAAAAAGAAAGAGCAAGGGAAAACATCACTCCCTCCATTATTTTGGATAATTACAGATTGTAATTTGTTTGTACAGATTGTACAAACTGGTTAATGTACAAGTTTTCAGCATTTTATTTCTTTAAACCAGGTTCATATACTCTGCATCCCTGATATCAATTAGTTTTTATTATGACACTACATACTTTGTTTTTGACTTATGGATATTGAATGAGCAGTTCTCACACTGGCCTTGTTTTGAAGTTTATTTGATTTGTCTAGATGTCTTGTTCGCTCAGCTTGTTTACTCCAGTCAGCACTGGCAACCTGGGAAATTGTGGTGGATACCTAGAAGAGAAGCTAGACTTCAAAATATGTTCTTCAAAATGTGTGTTTAGCATGTGTGGATTCTTATTATACAGCATCAGGATTAAAGGTTTAGAAGTTTAGAGCAGTACATTGGTGCAGCTCCAGCTCCTGTAAACAGCAGAGAAGAATTAGATTTCATTCATATTATGGTAACCAAAGTAAGTTCATACATCAAGACTTTGGCTTTAGAATATGTTCTATTCAGCCATCCTGAGTGACAGAGGGGTAGAACATGAGAAACTGATACAAGCTCTTTAACCCCTAACACAGTGCAACAGAACGAAGTTGCCATAAAGCCAGTTGCTGCACTCTAGTTTGTGGGTCAAAGTCAACTGAGATCTTCAGTTCAGGGGTATTTTTTCCTCTGTGCAGTGATCCCTTAAACTGAGGAAGTGTTGCAGAAACCTGAGTCATAATATACACTACACGTTACCTTGGACAGTGGACACCAATGTGAAAGGGTGAGCTGCTTTTCTTCCTTACAGGACACATGGTTGTGCTCATAAATTCAAGAGGTAGTTTCTATTCATTTCTGAAAACAAAAGCTACTACAGCCTGGCTGAAGCAGCTAAATTTTCAACCATGTTGAGAAAGACCATTAAACACTTCAGATAGAAGAGATCATGCTGCAGTAACATCAATAACTGCCTTCGTTACAGAGGCCCTTCTGACCAGGATACTCTCCAAGAACATATTGAGATGGAAATGAACAGTAAAAACATATTTCCCGCTTCATCTAGACCCTGAAAGCCTCAGTTTCCATAGCTTTAGGAAAAGAGATAAAAAGCAACACACTTTTCCAGTATAGCCTTTAGAGCCTTCATAGTATTACTCAATTTATGAAGTTGATATTTCTAGAAAAACAAAACATCAATTATAAGCTTCCAATCTGTTTTGTGAAGCTGCAAGGTTTACAGGCTGGACTTTTAGTCTGTAAGCATGCTAGGGTTACTTAAGTCCAAGCTGTAGCCCTGAAAGGAAATAAAATAAGCTTTATAGTACACCATAAACTTGATTTGCCAAACTTTCCTTTTGTGTTTCAGCCAACAGGCAATGAAGTAATGCCTGTTAAAGGATAAGAATCACTTTGTTGGTAGGGTTTTAGAAAACTTTTGTTATAAGCCTTAAATTGCCTTCATCACATCACATTCAAGCCTGAAATACTATATTATATCTTAAAGGAGTAAGAACATGCTTTAAAGACATTATTTAAAATGAATTCATTGGAGAGAAGCACATATTCACCTCTGGAAGAGCATGTCTGGACTGGGTGGCAAAAGACTGATTTGTCTTTGGAGTACTCTGAGGAGTTTGCTGGTCTGGAGCGTCATACGGAGCACATACAGCTGAGATTATACCTGAGAAAGAAGTAGGGTATGATTTTCCCCTATCATGCAAAGTGCAGTCCTACATCTCAAAATCAGGTCACTGTTTAGATCTGTGGATTAACTTAGTATGAAGATATGTATCCTAGCTGCACAATAGGAGTTATTTTTAATCAGATTTTAATTGATTTCTCAGTTAATCAGCTACCAGCTCAAACTGTCTTCTACCAAAACCTCAGAAGTGTCTGATGTTATTAGACCTTTTGAAATGAGGGAGGGAAAAGAAAAGCTCCTTGGATCAAGTTCCTAAGCAACTTCATGTATTTGATATGTCTAGACAACAGCAATCAATTCAGAAGACCTATGGCACCAAGACTTAAATTTAGCTAATAGGCATTTCAGACATGAAATTGAGTAGCGGTGATGGGTTTAAGCATCTAATTCCTGCCTTAAGGTGTTCAGCACTTCCTGTAACTCTAGGTTCATTAAGGTATCCTTTTCCATCTGAACACTTCCTCCTGTTCGAATACTATTCTGTCCCACCACAACTGCCCAGTAATCTGAGACTCTAGCCAATCCTCAGTGCTGCCACGCTTTAATTTACATCATGCTCTTTGTAATCTGTACTCTGCAAGAATTTTTTCTCATATCCACTTGATAGCCTCCAAAATTCCAAGATAAACTTCTTGGGCAATACAAGCATCCTGGCACCCACTCTTCCCTCAGCAGTCAAATATAGCCATAAAGGTGTTACCTGAGGGAGAGAAGGCATTTTGTTCTGGTGGTTTAAGTGGTCTATTCTGAAAAGGCTGGAGCCTCTGCTGTACATTGGGAGGTGGCTGCTGCAGCTCAGATGATCCATGATTTTGCAAGCTACTCGTAACAGATGAGGGCTGTGCTTGCAGAACAGCGTTGCGGGATGTCGTCTGTAAACAAAGTGGTATTGGCTATAAAGAGGTTATAGTAGTTAATACAGCCAAGTCTGTTTAAGTAGTATTTTGATCTCCTTTCCTCACCACTGCTCCCATTTCCACTGTTTATCAGATTCAGTAGTCCTTGTCTTGTGATACTAAATCCAACATTTTTTTAAGAGTTCAGATGACAAAGAGACATGAGTAAAATGCACTTACTACTGTGGTTGACAGATACAGAAAACCCCTGAGAACAAAATGTAGTGTGAGGATTTGCAGTATGATGTTTGTTGTTACTCAAAGTCAGTTAGGGGCTTTTACAACTGACCAAGCTGAAGCTTATTTCTTGGATCTTGTTTTCTCAGGTTTATTACTGTCATTCTGTCACTGCAGAGGCTGCTCTTCTTAAGCAAAAAAAGTGTGTTGCATAATTCCTCTCCTCAGACTTTGCTTATGAAGATGTAGAAGAAGCAGCTGAATAATAAATTTGCAGCCTAGTTTTCTGTACTTTCAGGGAAAGCCAACCTACTGCAAAAAGAATGAAGGCTTTGCTGCAACCTTGCTTTGAAATTCAAGGTCTGCCTCTGGCAGCTTGAAGGCAAATTTTAAGAGGCAGTTAACCCTGACAAGAAATAACACCCACTGTATATACAGGAATAGAGCAATTCAATGTAAGAGGCATTAAAAGTTATCTCTGCATAAAACTCCTGATGGTTATAATAATACCACATTAATAAGCAATATTAAAGTATCCTGAAAATAAGTGATATATTGTACAACTTATTTATTTTCAGATGTAGAAGTGAGGCTGTTCATAGATAAAACATTTAAGTGGGGCTTGCACTGTTTGTTGGCTCATGTACTCAAAAATCAGTTTGGAGAGGATTTGACTTTTACATGGGCGTGTGGGGAGCATTGTCCCCTTCTCCTTCACCCAACACATAATGACCATAATGATTATAAAAGGTAAAAGCCTCAGGAGTTCTCCCATGACATCAGTTTATATACAAATGCATAAGCTACTTTAAAAAACCAGCAGATTTGACATCTTCATATAACTCAGTCCTACAGAACAAATAACATTCAAGCCATATTCATTATTTCCTGATAAAGTTGTGTCATCTCCAATACCATTGTACGTTAAATTTGTTCAGGGCAAAAATGTTACACCCATTCCCATTAGTTTACCTTAGACTTTTCTGTAGAAGCTGGACAGTTCTGCCTGGCTCCAGTTTGTTTTGAACAGGTTTCTGTAGCTGTAAATACAGTGAGGTGGGCAGAGAGAGGAGGATGGAAAAAAACCAAAGTCACTCACATATGTTACATTATTCACATATACAAGGTGTGAGTTGCAGTTGTACCCAGAGAACCAAACCTCGCAGTGAAAGGAACATTCTTATCTTGAATACTTTGATTTTTAGCTTGATGAGGGTTGAGCATTCATCTCACCTTATACCTCACACAGATATCTACATTGTAGACCTCCAGTTCAGCAGATCTATTCTGTCCTAAAAAACTAAAGAGTACAAACTTGAGACAGTTTAAGCACCAGGGTGGACTTTGGCTCTACAGTCAATGCTGTAGACACTTGTGTTTCTCAGCTTCGGGACTAAGTCTTACCCTAGGGTAAGGCATCCTTTATGCTGCAGACCAGAAGGTGAAAGTAAAGTGAATCACACTTTCAAAACCAAATCAAAACTGCAAGAGTAAGCTATAGCCCAATAGTCAAGTGTCCAGTCTAGGTACACAGACCTTTGCTAGCTTACTTTCGTCTCAAAAGGCTTTCACTGTGAAGTTGAATGGATGTTGTAGTGGAGTATGTTTGTTTTGTCCTTTGTTTTTGTTTTGTTTTTACCTAGAAACTCAGTATTAAGACATTGATTTAACAGCACTACAACTGAGCCTTCAAAACAGAGCAAATCTACAAGGATAACTAAAGTCGTCAGGAAGCACATGGAACAGTAAATGCTAACTGAGAGGGCAGATGTTTTGCCTACAAACACAAAAGTAAACTTTCTGACCTGATTCAGAGTCACTGCTATCTGAGGAGCTAGAACCACTGCTAGTGCTGCTGCCAGAATCTGAGGAGCTGCTGCTGTCACTCAATCTGCTTGGTCCAGTACTGGACTCAGTGTTGATTTCAACTGCAGGAGAAAAAGAAAGAATTCAGAACAACCTGCAGTGGAGCATTCTTCATACACAAGACTAGGATCAACCTTGTTAGGTCTATTCTCCCATGTAACAGTTCATCTTATTCCACTTCCTTATCCACTGTCCATTTAGTAGTAGATTTGAGAAAAAAAGGCTTCCCCCTACAGAGGAGAGAAGGGGGATTTACCAGCAGCATGCTAGTTGAATGACTGAAATATCCACGGAGGAGCTATAGTCACATGATTTACAATCCTCAAGTAGATTAAAACTATGCTCTCTTATGACACAATTCAAGCAATTTTACCCCATAAGCTTTCCTGCTGTTAAGAGCCTGTTTATGTGCTCGTTGCTGCTGCTAGACTTGCATGCTGAGGTCTTCATCTACAGCCAACTCTTCTTTCCCAAGCCATGTGTACTTCAGAATTGCCATCTTTTGCCACCTCCCCACCATCTGACTATTTTGCATCTGCAGGGTTGATGTAACTCAGTTTATAGGGATTTTGCAGTCAAAGCTTTTTCCAAGTTGTTGCTCTGATGGAAGCTTTGCAAATGAGAAGTTACATGGATACCCGTTTCCCTGGACACAAGTCTTTGTTAAATGCCAGATTAAGCTCTCGTAAACAAGCTAGATGCCAGTTGTAAAAGATTCCCTAGCCTGCCTCTTCCCTCTCCCCACAACATATACTTCCCAATTCAATTGATTTCATCTTCTTTAAGCTTTTCTTTTTAGACTGTTTTCAAGCCATTATGTATGCCAGACAGGAAGACTTGACTGAGCTAATGCTAATGCTGGATGCAAGCCTGTGTCTTGCAGGGATGCTTCCATCATTTCAGCTAACTGGTTTTACACAGAAGCTAAATAGGTATCCAATGGAGGGCAATCATAGCACTCCGTGGTTTAATGAGGAACAGCTTGACCTATAATAGCATCAGCTGCATTGATCCAGTCTCAGCCCCTGATGAGAACCACCAGTAAGTGTAGAGCTCAAGTGTGTACTAAATTTCTGGCTTTGATCTCAAAACTCATTATTGCCTGAAAAACTGAATTGATTCTCCTCGGATGCTTCCTTAAGTCTAAAGGTAACACGGACATCTGTCACTAACACAAATTTTGCTAGCGTGACAGCGTGAGTGAGACTGCCATCTAACAGGCATGACTAGAGTTGGTTATTCTTGAGTCTCTAAACTACAGAAAGCGAATTGTGAACAGAGACTGTGTGACCCTCCTCACTCCCCACCATGTTTTCATGTCAGCATAAAGGAGTTGTTCAGTGTTGCTCAAGTTCTGAAGCCGTTACCCCCTTTACCTGTAATGAAGTATTAGGTGCAATAATAAGGAAGATGCTTTAGACAGCACAAGTAACTGATTAAATTTGCTGCTGTGACTCCAGTTCATTCAATAGGATTAATGTTAAGATGAGCAATGGGAAGTTTAAGACCCCAGCTATTCTGAGGAGAAAGTCCCCAGCTGCATAACAGCACTTAAGCCCAAGGGAAGAATTCCACTTTAAGCTATTTCCACTTCAAATGAGTAAAAGAGCCACATTACGCTTGACGTTCTTCTTTGGGTTTAGTTGACCATTGACATCCAGTAGTCTCTTCTCTAGCTCTTGTTTCCTCTCAGAATTAAGTTGTTCTTTTGACTTGGTCGGTTTTTTAGCTGCATGTGAAACAGAAGTTAACATGGAAGCAAAACAAGAAAACAAATCTAGTGGGGGTTTTTTTAGGCATCACTTGTACTACATACCCCGCTGCTTTCTTTGTCTCTTCCTCAAGCAGGTTGCCACATATTTCTCTAGTTCTCGGAGTGTTGAAGCATTTAAAGTTTCAAAGTCTATTTCTATCTCATCAGGGTTGGAGTTCCTCAGTGCAGGTTCTCTTGACTGTATTATATGGACTACTTTCCCAAGCTTATCTCCAGGGAGTTTATTTATGTCCAAACTCAACTGTCGTTTTTCATCATAATTCATAGGCTTGGCAGCATCTTCATCTTCTGATTTATGTGCCAACAAGACCTGCTGCATGGTTCTCTTTGATTGACTGCAGGAAAAAAAGTATACTGCAGTAACAACAGTTTAAAATAATTAGACACCCACACAAATCCCTCACACTTACATGTTTAAACAGAGTTTTTTCTTAGATTTCTTCTTGTGTTTCAGATTTTTCTTCTTTTGAATCAAGCTTTTTATTTTAGTTTTCTCCTTGTTCTTTCTTTTCTCGCTTTTAGCCTTCCCTTTTTTCTTTTCTGGTCTAGATAAACATGCTTTGGTCAAAACCCACAACTGCTGGTGAAGAGCTTTAAGCTATCAAAAGCAAAAAAAAAAAAAAAAGCTGATAATCTTGGGCAATGTAGGAGGAACAATAATCTGGTCCTAAATATCACAGGATGTTTGTGGCAGCTGAGTGGCTATTAATAGAATGTTTGCTATCCAAATGAGATTTATTTTCGAAACGTCTTACTATATTGTAGCTTAGTCACAGACTATCCACCTAGAAGATGTAGGGCTACTTATTTTATGCAGACATTTCTAGCAGCATGTGTTTTCTAACATTCTGTCAAGGGGGGGGGAAATCACTCTAGGAGCTTCCAGCAGCCTCTCTTTAGTTTCAAGCACTTGGGATGCACATAAGTGCATCTTATTAGGTTCTATCTCTTACAGCACTGACAAATTAGGCTAGTGGAACTGGGCTTGTGCATCTTAATTTGCAGTATAAGATGGCTAGTTAGGACATACTAAGAATTTAGGAGAAAACCTTAACATAACTTTGTTTAAATGCCAGGAATTGGAAGATGGTCAGGTGATGAGAGTTAGAATTCAGACATACTGAACTACACTTGCAAAGGCTGGCTTGTACACTTGCTTATCCTACTGCCTACATTCATAAATTGACGATATATCTGCTCATCTGACAAGTACTGAAAACTGTCCCTTATTTGCCAAGCAAATGCTAATTTACCCCACAGTTTTTAGATATAGAAGCAACAGGTTAAAATGTTGTGTTCAAGCAGAAGCGAGACCCGTCCCACTCTTAATATGAAGCATGGCTTTGTCTCACTGGTTAGCACGAGATTCCTTCTGTTCTTTCATCCTGAGCTTTCTGAAGAATGTAATGACTTGCTTTTGTGTGGCTCAAGAGAGACAAAGGGTAAGAACAGAGCTCTTCAACCATATGAAAGAAATGCCTTGTTGGAAGAATATGCCACTAAACTACGTGTGGAGTGTCTGGACGATCTCATCATACCACAGGAACAGTTTTATTTTTTTAAAAGTTTGATAGTCATCTGAAGAAGTGGTAAGCAGGAGTAGTAGAACAATTATTCACTAAATCCACTTTGTATTTGCTGAGGCACTATTCTTAACTTTTGATGGTGCTTCCAAAGAGGAAATAAGTTACTAGAGTGTCTTAAAAACTGATTTTTGGTGCTAAGCCTCAGAATGGACAAATCAAAGTGGCACTATCAGAGAGATCTTAAGTCATGCACATTAAGTACTAATGCTCACTTGCTCCTGTAGCTTTGCAAGGTGCACTCTTTTTTCCTCTTCAGAGTCTTCAGATGATTTTTCTTCTGAAGAGTCATCATTACTACTTTCACTGGAATAAGCTTCTGTCATTTCTTTCACAGGCTGTGGCAGATGAGCACTTGCAACCGGTTCATCAGGAATTTTGGCAAAGTGCATTTCAAAAACATCCTGAAGAGTTAGGTTTGGGAACAACATATTTTCAGATTTCTAAAAGCATTATGAAGTTCCTACTTGTTCTCTAGAACTACATAGCAACACAGTAGTTCAATAACATTAGTAGATTCTACATCAGGGTATGAAATGACCTACTCTTTTTCAAGTCTGACTTAAGAGATAACTCACCTGAAGTTTTCTTGCCATGGCAACTATTTCATGATCTGGAGAATTATGTTTGTAGCAGCTCATGAACATTAATCTAACATCTGTAGCAAATTCTTGTATATCTCTATACTCAAAGTTATCCATTTTCTTCTAGAGGAAAAGAAAAACAATACATGTTTAGTAGAGAGCATTAACATGAACTGGCACAAAAAGAGGAGGTACAAGAATTTTGACATACAGATTCAGGTTCAGCTTGTATCAAGACAGTAAATATTGTAAAAAACATTATGGAAAGACCTGCTTCTCATTTCAACATTGTCCCTTTAACAAAGATTTTTTTTTTTCCTCTTTTAAACAGATTTATTAAATGTAATTGCTGGAAGGACTTTGTGGTACTAGTTTCAGCACTAGGTCAAGACAACTATGTTTGGGTGAGTTTGGTTATGTCCTCAGCACCTGTTTTTGATTCTAAGCATGGTATTTACACAAAACTTATTCCATAATAGCTGGAGTCAAACTAATGGGCTAGCAATTGGGAAATAACCTTTATATTGTGCAAGGCAGTTTTCAGGTAATTCAGTAAACTATTTAAATTCAAACCCACCCTGCCCCCCCCCCAAAAAAAAAAAAGAAAAAGTGGAGCTTAACTGGGCTATACTTTAGCCCCATAGAGATATGCCCAGTGTTCACAGAACACTGTCCACACATCTCCATCTAGAAGGGTTGCTTTTCACAAAAAAGGTGAAAAGTGTCACAAATATCCAGTATTGCAGTTTCAGGGCACTTCACCGAGGATATTGAGATTCAGAGAGAAGCAGAAGTTGGCATAATAGAATTGCATTTTGTTTTACAGGGCATTAACAAAAGCACTGTGTATACAAACATATATTTAACATGCAGCCTGCTTGGGAGGGCTTCATAATTCCCTCACTTCTTATATTAGCTTGCTCACTGTGTAAGTAAATTAGCCACTATGTGCATAGGCACAATGAAATTCAAACTTTCTTCACCTGTGGCTAAGTTTGAGACACTTAAGTGTATCTGGGTTCCGTGCCCATTATTTCTTTCAAAGGAGAAGCAGCTTTCATGGCACCTTTTCAGCTAACACATTTAAAATCTTGTAATTGCACAAGTTATTCAAGCAAGCACACAAATAGTCTTATTTCCCCAGAAACACACTTACTTTAATGGTTCTTAGGTCTCTAGGACATTTGGCAATGCCTTGGTTCTCACCGGTGGAGAAAGATGCCATATCTACAGGTTTTAAGAAAGGCCACGCATATGCTGCATGTTTCTTTGAAAACATTTCTTTAAGTATTGCATTACAATGTTTTAGTTTTTCTGACAACTGAATCTTTTTAAGAATTCCAGGTGACTGCTGAGAATGTGGCACGGATCTCTTCAGAAGCTTATTTGTCACCACATGTTCATTTTCACCTCTGCATGCTTTAACAGCTTTTCTTTCATTAAACATCGCCGAAGATTCACCGCTTGCTGTGACTACTGAAGTAGTAGGAGTTGTAGTGTCAGCCTTCCTTTTCACACCTTTTTTTGCCTAGGAAAAGAAAAAATATACAGATGTCCAGAGCAATGAGAGAACGGTCAGTTTTCAGACTACACACACACACACACACAAAGAATAATCTAAAAAAGTCAGAACAGAATGTGGCACTTCCACAAGTATAGACTGAAAAGCTACAAGTTATAACAAGAGCAGCACACCAAGCTCAACCTTAGATTTAAAGGAAAGAATGGGATGTACTGCAGGTCAGTTTTTAGCCATTCAAAAGGATTCCAGGAAGCTGGTAGGTTATGAAGTTACCCACAAAATGACTGTGACACAAGGGGGAAAAACTACTGCTATTTGTTTTAGGCCTGGTTGAGGGCTGTATGTACAAGGTTTATCTTTATTTTTCTTTAACCTGGGTAGTATTTGGTTTGGAAGCAATACAATATGGGCTTTGTCATCAGTGTTCAGACTCTTCTTGAGTGAAGTGTATATACTGTAGGAGAGGCTAGCACAAGTGCCTATTCCTTTTGGTTTGCTCTTCTTTGGAAGAGCAAAACAAAACCAAGTCAAAACGAGAGTTTTTCTGGTGAAAGTGCCAGATGTTCACATACAATTAAGATTGCAGTTAACAAGAATTTGCTTTTGTGAGCTACGAACATCTTCCAGACTAGTTACCCAGCATTTAAGCAAATATGCTATTTTTGGAGAATCAAGCATATGATTTACCTTGAAAACATGAGAACTTATTAAATAGAGCTTTATTTTAATACTCAAACCATTATCCTCAAAGTAGCTTCATTATTTCTTCAAGGAAATATATATATAGTAATACTCCTCAAAAATGACCATTTTAAAGTTAATTTTGTTTCTTTCAGAACAACATTTTAAAACCACATTTATAAGAAAAGATGTACCAAGCAGTCATCCCAATTTCTGCTTAGTTTCTAGAATTAGTACTGGCCCAGTTATTTAGCAGAGACCTAGAAGATTTAATAGAGATTTTTTCCTGTCTTCTATCACAATAGAAGTTTTGAAAAGATATTGCAATAAGCGTGGCTCCTAAGGTTTTGCTGTTAATGCTTGAAGGAACAATTTCAATATCTTTCTTTCTGAAAGTTATTTGAGGAAACTTACTTTTGTTATCGGGACTGCAGCTGGCATTAAAGCAGTCGGTTGGGCTGCAGACAAAGGAGCCTGTGGAACCTGCTGTCTCTCTTGAGTCATCACTGGAGGCTGTTCACCACTTGCAGCTTGTGTCTGATTTGTGCTTTGTTCATTTGAAGTCCCAGGCATGGGCTGCTGTGTTTCTGGTTATTTTAATACAGGAAATTTTAAAAGTTAGGTCTTAAATGTTGCAGTTAGTTTCTTTCATGGTCAAACTGCACAGTTGTCAGCACAACCACTCTCCCATACGCAAGTGGTACAAATAAATACAAACAAGAGCAGTTGTTACTTATAGCAATGCTGGTGTCCTCCTCAGCACCATTAGTGCCTCAGCTAGACTACTGTACCAAGTTCCACATTATTTGGCTTCAAGAAAGCTGTGGATGAACTTCAGACAGAAGATTAAAGAGGCATCATACTATACACTGTACATTGTAAAAACGTTCTTGCCAAGAGAGTCAAGTTCTTTTCTACAAACACATTAAAGACCAAGCAGCAAAGGGTGCAAGCTGCGTCATGAAGGTTTGAGTTCCCTAAGCATAGCTAATACCTGCATATATTACTAAGCAGTATTACAGCCCTCCACCACTGATCTGAGAGCAGTTTAGACCAATGTTTTTCTGTATTTGCTTTGGCTGGTTAGATTACTAATGTCTTTTCCAGCTGTTGTGTTTAGTTCCCATTGATGTTCACACCTATTAGTTTATAAAACATAACGCTGAGCAGAACTATGACATTCTCTGAAATGGAAGTCCTTTTTTAAAAAAATACAATTCTTCTAAAGCCTTATAGCAGTATTGTTGCTTGTCTGATTGTTCTGGAAAGAGTAGAAAATACCCCAGCTGCTCCAGGGTTAAGTTGTGACAAAGAGGATTCCCTGTTTCCAGCTTTTGCTTGCTTGAGATGTTAAAAATTCAGCATATAACACAGGTCTTACCTTCTGGCTTCTTTCCTTTCCTCTTTCCTTTATTGATACTCACTAGTCTTTCTTCTGGTGGCATTTGGGCTATTTTTTGCATAAAGACTTTTTCTAGTTCTTCGGCCATAAACACAATGTCATCACCTGGCTGCAAAATATGGTCAGTAACACTCAGTAAAGGAGAGACTGCAGTAGTGGGGGCTACCTCATAAAATAACCAGACTACAGAATCCTGCTCCAACAGATTGAAGAAAGCCACCAGTACCAGAGAGGTCTAGAAGTCCTTGCCATCCCTGCCCCCATAATTCACTTTAAAACAAATTACTTCACTGTTGAAATACTTTTTCACCCACTGTTCCATTGCACAGTCCTTTTTTCAATCCCTGTACTTCTACAGCAAAGGGAAAAGGGGGCAGATCTGCACCTCCCTTATTTACTACTATGTCCTGAAGAAAGCTGTTGAAGCTCAAAGATACTGAGACACAGCCAACAGACATCCAAGCACAGGGAGATGCTCACACTTCATTAGGTTAAACTTAAGGGAGGAACAGAGCATGGCTCATGGTTGCTAGTGTTCAACTTGTACAGGAGTTACACAGCACTCGCTGTTCGAGCTGTGCAGCTAAAACCCAGAGATTTTGGGGGTGTAATCCTTGTACAGCATTCAGTTGTAACAGCAAGGGAGACTTTACTTACACGCCTTGGGTCAATCCTAGCAAAAAAGCCTCCCTTCCTTTCAGAGAAAATAGTTTCAAAAAAATCATGAAGACATTGACTTAGTGCAAGTTCTAATAACCATCTGCTTGTTTTCAACTTGTTTGGATTGTTCAACAGAATGAGTTACTGGTAAGAGGCTGTGTTTCACATACCTTGTTATACATGTAGCAATTCAAGAACATAGTTTTGAAGTCTTCAATGCATTCTGCAGCTTTCGTGTAGTAATTGTGTTCCAGGCGCTTTTTTATGGTGCCTAAGTCCATAGGTTTCTTTATAATACTGTAATAATCCTGTGGTATTGAAAGAATAAGTCACCAAACAGATACCTTAATATTAGGACACGAAGATTTTTACACATTTAGCTATGAAAGTTGAATTGCAAGAGAGAAGAATTGCATTATGTTAGAAGCAATATTTTACGTAAAAGAAAACTTTCCCCTGGAGCCATAGGTACTAAAAAAGTGGTCAGGAACTCTTCTTATAACTTATTACTTATAACTCTTCTTATAAACTTATATTTCCTCCTTGTTCTTCCATATAACACACTATTCAAAGCCCCAAAGAATATTTATTTCAAAAGGATCCCGAGCTCTACTGCTAGTAATAGTTAGAAAAAGTATATTCACTTCTCGTTTGTTATCTCAAAGCCATTTGCCTGAAGTAGCATTCCAGTTTACAAAACAGTGGAAAAAGAAGCCAAAGACAAACTTGGACAAAGTCTCAGTCAGTAACAAAAAGAAGCTGCCAAGTTTTCACAATTGCTGTCCAAATACTGTATTGCCTGGGTTATACTGGCTCTCCTCTCAGG
Source organism: Oxyruncus cristatus (assembly GCA_013399855.1). NCBI lineage: Eukaryota > Metazoa > Chordata > Aves > Passeriformes > Cotingidae > Oxyruncus > Oxyruncus cristatus. The sequence goes on along the minus strand of VXAY01002814.1, from coordinate 2,185,539 downwards.
GTTAGTCTAGTGAACATGTGGCAATGACTGAAAGGCAGCTGGAATGTGAACTATTGTGATTATTTTAGTAGCACGGCTAAAAGCTTGTGGGTAAGAACATGAGGCCAATTCCCTGATGGTGCATTTAAGAAACTGGAACAGAAATATCCCCATTAAGTTCACATACATTTTGTAATTTTGTGAAGTTACTACTACTTCCAGAGTGTTCTAAAGCTTAACAATCTTTGTTACTGAAATAAAAATCTAAATACATTATAGTGTAGACTATTGAATTTGCCAAAACAAAACCAAGAAAGTTTCTAAATAATGCAGCTAATAATTATTGTCCATTCTGCCATTAGAAGATTCTATTATCTGGGGGAGAGAGGCAAATGAGGCAAATACCTTTATCATCCTTGCCATGGAGCCAGACATTTGCTTGTTATTGTGCAACGGCTGAACTAACACATACTCCTAGAAGTCAAGAGGCTGCCTTAGAAATCCAGAGAGGCAGAACTGGCCTGAAGCCAGCTGCAAATGTTGCTACAACTCTGATGGAATGACCCTTAATATTAAGCTTAACTGACAGCTCCTTCCAAGAAGGAAAAAGGGTAAGAATAGACACAGGAAGATAGTCACTTTGACTGTGCTTTTGCACAAAGTGACCAAATGAGTTTGTCACAAGAAAACAGCCACAGATAAAGGCTTTTGTCTGCTCTGAAAAGAACAAATGATTTCATACAAATATAAGAGAACTAAATATGAATGCTTTAGCTGGTGGAGAGGAAAAAAGAAAAGACAATCGAAGGAAACATATCATGGTTTTATTTAACACCTTTCTACTTCTCTACCAAGAGCAGTATCTGCCAGGTCATTGAAATACCATTGTGTCAATATCCTATGTTTTCATTTGACTGAAAAACACCCAAAACTGGAGTCTAAAGATACCTGAATTAAAACAATTTATCACATTATACACATGCACTTTATTACAATTAAATTTTAAGAAAAATAAAACCCACAGGGCAATATGGAACAAGAATTTAAGCATCATATCTATTTCCTAGAAGGATGTTCTACCACTGTAGTATTATGAGAATCTTATCTCTTCTTCCCTATTTTTACAGGGACATTTAGTTCCTCTAGAAACTTCAGAGCAAGATGATTTGAAATTAACAAATACTGCAAGTGTAATGACTTGACTTCTGCGCATCACAATGGATCCAGATTTGCCTATTTACTTCAGGGTCAATCAGATCTGCTTTTTCATCATATAGTATTTGACATGGAGGCTGCCTTATATTAAAAATAAAAAATTCAAAGGCAAAAGAAAACCACATGCAGTGTTGATAAACACGTCTAAACCAGAAGACAACAGACAGATAACACCAAGATCCAGAAACTCTAAGAGGCCTGTCTAAGCACTATTATTATCCCTTCGAAATACAGATTTTCTAGTCTCAGTACAGAAAACAAATTAGAAAAAATGCAGCATTTCTCTAGAAAGAAAACAGTTTTCTTGTAGACTTGGATTAATGACAGCAGTTCAAATACGAAAGTAGTCTTCCATAATCTGTTGCATCTGAAAAAACCTGTTTTCATTTAACATTAATTCATAAGTCCTGTAAATATTTTACTTATTAATACTCCTATTCCAAAATGGTTCTTACAGGAAGATTCAGCGCTGCTGCATCCACAGGCTGGTGAAATGGCCAGGAATAGTTGTGTCTCCACATGGCTTTCATGACTACCCGCTGTAAGTACTGAAGTTGGTTTGTTTGACAACCACTACTTTTGTTATTTAGGTATTCTGGTGGAGGAGGGTTAATAATAATAGAAGGGTGTTGACTTGGAACAGACATCTTTAGGGAGTTTGTATATCCACTTCTTCAAAGACCATTATGCATCACACCTGAGGGGAAAAAAAAAGACAGAAGTATTCAGTGAATATATCTGGATTTAATGGTGCTTACATGTTCCCTTTGTTTGTGGAATGCCAATACTGAGTCTACCAGCATATTGTCATGTTCTAAGCAAGGCATGTGTTTTACAAAAGTGTATATTTGGATATACTGTACCCCTAGAGTCTAGAAATACATCCTAGTTTTCCGCTAAGAAAAACTGATAGCCTGCTTTTCATCATGCTATGAAGTATGTAATGAGTTTCAGAAAAGGTCATTATAAAGCAGAAAGCTACTGTTACCAGCACACTACAGAATAGTAACTGTGGCCCAATCTTACACCAACTGTAACATCCCATCAGATATCACCTATCACACAGCTTACGTTTTCATTTGTTCTTTATTTCACCATTCAAAAGCATACCTCAAACAGCTCCTGAAGCTAAAGAGACATTCCAATTTCTCCTCATGTGTGTGGGCAATAGTTTGGGTTGGAAGAGACCTTTTAAGCATCTAGTCCAACCCTTCCACCATGGGCAGGGACCTATTCCAATAGATGGTCAAATCCCCATCCAGCCTAGCCTTGAATACTTCCAGGAATGGGACATGCACAGCTTCCCTGAGCAACCTGTTCCAGTGCCTCACCACCCTCATGGTGAAGAATTTCCTCATCATATCCAATGTAAACCTACTCTCCGTTTAAAGCCATTGCCCCTGTTTTATCACTTACATGCCCTTGTAAAAAGTCCCTCTCCAGCTCTCCTGTAGCCCCCTTAGGTACTGGAAGGGGCTCTAAGGTCTCCCCAGAGCCTCATCTTCTCCAGGCTGAACAATCCTAATTTTCTCAGACTTTCCTCTTAGGAGAGACCCTTCTTCTCTCTAATTGTCTCATGACCCTTCTCTGAACTTGCTCCAACAGGTTTATGTCATTCCTGCACTGAGGACCCTAAAGATGGATGCAGTACTCTAGGTGGGATTTTGTGACAGTAGAATAGAGGGGTAGAATCACTTCTCCTGACCTGCTGGCCACACTTCTGTAGTAATTTACAGAATGCAGGTGTCTTTCATTGAACAGTACTGCCATCAAGTTAAAGCTCTCTTTTTTTCTTAAATAAGGGAAATGTATCAAACCTGAGTCGTTAATACTAAGAAAAGTTCTGGACTACCAGCCAGCCTACCTACATAGGATACTACATCAGAAATAAATTCAGTACAAGATCAGATTGTTTTGACGTCCACAATAAAGCAGGTGTCAAAACTATTGCTATTTTTCATAGTACTGCTTTTGCAAAGGAAGTTGATACTTTGACCCCTCATTTGGTACTTTCCATTGGAGGTGTCCACAGGAGGGAAGCCAGCCAAGCTGGGGTACTGAGAACAGCCTGACTGGCCTTGTCCTTTCAATCCGTGCAGAGCCCTGCTTGTCCCCTGGCACAAGCCAGTGACTCACCAGGCACCTTCTGTTGATGCAGTACCACAGTCAAGCACTCACATTGCTCCCCCTCTGTGCAAGCAACATCCTTCTGTTTTCTAGAGTTCGCTGAACACATTTAGAGTTCACATACCTTGGAAAATAGCAACACCTGCCTGATATGAAGGATGAATGCAAATGTAATTTCTATTACTAAGTACACCACCTCAAGCTCTGCATGTCTTCTATTCAGATGGAAACAAATCTAATTTCTTGAAGTTTTTGTAAATTAGTACAGTAGAGTCTAGAAAAAAAAGCACAAACATGGCATCAAGAGAGCCCAAGGAAGCCAGGAGACTGAAGTTTTGTGTACATAACACAGTGTCTTAGGCCTAGATCTTTAGCTTTTAAAACATTAACTTACATTGTGGAAACCAACTTCCATACCAATAAGAGAGCTAAGACTGCATCTTCTGAAGGACAGACAAAAGTTTGTGTTTTGGTCAATCCCTCCTTTACTACTTCCCCCTCCACCTCCCCTTCTCCCTAGTCACATAACACTCCTTCCTATCTTAAAATAAAACCTATGTTTGCATGCTAAAGCAAAAGGGCGATCAGATTCCAGCCAGCTAAGTTGTTTGATGTTTTTCAAATGACCCCTTCCCAGCCCCATGTGTCTTTGAGCTGCTGAAGCAGGTCCCAACGGTCAAGTAGTCTTAAAAAGAGAAGCCTTAAGTGTTTCCTTAAGGCCCAGTTTGAAGTTTTTAGCTAACCTGATAGAGGTGTCTTTTTAGTTTAAGAATAAAAAGCAAACAGCTTACATGAATTATATTTCTAGAAAAGTCAAGGCTTTTAGCGAGATATCACATCTTGTGAGAATCAAATTTCTTTCTTTTTTCTTTTTTTTTATGAAAAGATTATTTGCTCTCACTGATAACTCAAAAAGCACGCATTAAGAAGCCTCCTGAAAAGGCAGTTATTTCCTTTTGTTTTAGCTCAGCATTATAGCTACCAGCATAGAACCTGTATATATCATATACTGGTCAAGAACAGCAGCTCAGAAAAATATTAGCATACCACATACAGAACAAAGGCAGACAGCCTACCAAACTCTACACCCAAAGAACATTTGATTCTTCAACCCCTTTTTAACAGTTTGGTTTTTTTTTTTTAGGTGATAGTCAATAATCACACTGAAGTTTCATAAATAATATTGGAACCTCCCATAGATTGATATATTAAAACTACCCAGAACAGAGTACAGCCTTCTTACTGCAAGTAGCACAATCTCTTCTTTCAGAAGGACAACTATCCCCTTTAAAGACATCCACAAAACAGCATTTCCTTATTTTTAGGACCTCTCCTGGGGTACATCAAACAAACCTTAGCTTTAAAGGCAATCCATATAAATATTAGGTGCTGAGAAATCACTGACTTAGAGTTACCACCATAACCAGTCTTGAGCAATTCAAAACCAAACTTCCACCCTCAAAGCAGACCACTCATCTTTTTTACCTTAGTTCTAGGGAAAGCCACAACTCGCTTCCTCCCCACCTGAATGATGAAGGAAGACCAGAGCTCTAGAAGACGGACATAGGAGTCTTTATAATCTCATCACACCCTCATTTTATTCTCCAGCAATAACAGCCACACACCTGCAACCCTGACTCAAACCTGCCCCATCAATGGTCCTCATTGGAAGTTATCAGCATAAAACAGGAACAGCTGTTAAGGGCTAGAACACACCAGATGGTTATTTATGCCAGACCTGCTCACTCATTAGTCAATAACACGAGGTGGAGGGATTAAAAAAAAGGAGTTCGTATACTTAGATAAAATTTGGGTTGATTCTCCTATCTTAACTTTAAAGTCTTAAATTTAACATAATGGGAATGCTTATGTTTTATTAATTATGCTGGGTCATACTGTGTTATGTCATAAGAGCACTGCATAAATAGTATGTCTGGTTAAAGCTGGCTAGTATTCATACCTTCCTTCACTATAGAGATTCATTCCTTAAATTAAACCCCAAATATATTTAGCAAATGCATAGTAGTGTAAAAATGAGGGCCAGGTTGTTTCCTAATAAATGTAATTTGTTGTCAGTAAAACTACAAAGGAATTTACCAAGCTTATTTTGAATTTTGGCTATTGACTAAGCTTTTGTTTTTCTCAGTATAGCTTAAAAGCTTCATCCCCAGCATGCTTTAGAATAAGGTAGCTCTGCAAAAATGAGATTCGTATTCAATTTGTTGTTCCATTCAGGTGCATGTCCCACTTTAGGATCAAAACCTGTGTGGATTCTTATCATGCAAGTCATTAATCTGCATGCTTTTTTTTTATTTCCTCTTTTTTATTTAGCAAGGTGTCCAAGTGAATAGACCAACTTTACTTGGATGAATTTGTTTTTCTGGCAAAAGTATGAAGTTCTTGTATAGGATCCAAAATATCTGGGTAAATCCAGTATGTATTATTACTTAGGCAGCCCAATCTGTTAGGAGCATGTGGATGAAGTTGTTGGGGGAAGCATTTGTTTGCTGCTTCCTCTGGCACCTCTACAGAGCTGTGAGTAGGTAACACAAAGTGTATTCTTTACAGGGGATAGGAAGAGGATGTTTTTACTGGGATGTAAGGAATTCCTGTATTTGAAGCAGAGCAAGTAGTAGAAACCTCATTCAATAAAGCAAAACAAGGAAGGGGAGTGGAATCCTCTGTAGGTAGGTCACAGGGTTTGCTGAACTGAGTGATCTCCTCACTGGAAGACTGTCACTGAGGAGTGTGAAGTTGTGTTACTATTGATGGGATTGGACAAGTGAGATGGGAGGGACACCAGCAAAAATCCCAATAGTGGCAAAAGAAAACAAAAGCTGTTGTCTATTGAGCAGACTTGTTTGCTCTCTTATTCTGCTTTCTGCCTTTAGCTTCTAGACTGTAACTGCTAAATCCTCTGAATCTGCTCGTGTCTTCTATAAATTTAAGTCAGTAAATACTTAGAAAACCAAGTTTTAATGATATCACCTTTGTGTAACTGATACTAAAATTAAGCTGAAAAAGAATGTACTACAGTAATTTTTGATTCATTTAAATACTGTGTGGAAAAAAGCAACTTTGGAAACAATTGCAGTGTTCATTGCTGCCTCACAGCAATGATCTGAATCTGGCTGGCTGTGACCTGTGGGCAGGTAGCTGCCAACAATACTTTTGGCAATTCTCCCAAAGGTGATAATTGGATAGAGAGGAGAAGAGAACAACAAAATAGCGGAAAGAGGTGGTCACCTTTATGCTTTTGTCCTCGTCCAGTGTCTGCTATTTCCAAGACAGTCCTGTGCCATCCACTTACAGATTAGAATGACATTCCTGACATGCTTCAGAAAATGGATTTTTACAAGTCTGATGGCTGAGATGGAGTGGTATTTCAGTGCAAACTTGTTGACAGTTCTCTCTTCCTGCAGTGGGTTAGACTGCATCTTTCTGAAGATACCTCATTCTGTAAAGAGTTTTAATCACTTCTATATGGGAGACTGCAACACAATGTCCAAGGTAGTAGCCTGAGACTGCATTAATATGGTGAATATCATGGAAATAGATTATATTATTATATTTTAAATGATTCATCTGTTTGGAATGTGAAAGCAAGTATCACTGATCATTCTTAAATGTCTGCTAAAGCAGAAAATCTGAGTGGGATTTGATCTACTGAACAAAGGCATTTGAAGGTCCCATGGGTAGAAGGTAAATTTTTAAATGCTTGCTAAGAAAATGTAAAATAATGAAGTATCTATTTCTTTTCATCTTTAAATTTATGTCTTCCTACAGGGCATGTTTATCCTCTGCCATGGATCTTGTTAGCTGAGGTTTGCAAGTTTTATACTTGCTGGTGAAAATTTCTCTTACAGATAGCCATTTATCCCTGAATCATGATGAACCCTTCCTGATTATAAACATCTAGGTAAAAATTGGCTAGTGCTGATAAACACTGCCAGTTACAGACTGGATCAGTGTTGATAGCTGAGGTTCAGCAATTAAAAACTAGTATTCTAAAAAAGCACCTAGTTTGAGCTAACAAGGAGGGATTTGTTGATTTTTAAAAAACTCTGATTGGAAGAACCTCATGGACTTTAATCTCCTATGTCCTATATCCCTCATAAAATGTTTAAGCTATGTTTTAAGGGTAGCTGAATTTTCATACCTGTTGTACTTTTTCAAAAATGTTTGGATAATTCCCGGGAGACAGTGAACTGGTGAGAGTGCTGTTGCAGTCATTCTCATAGCAGTTCTCTGCACTGTGCCACCTACATCTGTTCTGAATAGGATTTCATGACATGGTAAATGAGCTAACTCGTGTTTACTTTCTCTTATTAGTTTAAAAACAACTCTCAAGGTGCTGCTGCACATAGTGCAGCATTTCAGCAATATTGTCTTCTCTGTGTTTGGAACAGAACATTGAACAAAGGCAAATGCTTTGCAGAATTGTACAGATTGTATTCTGCAAATCAGAGCTTAGGGAGAAATGGGGATAAGTGAAGTAAGATCATCAAATTCCTGACACTTTTTTTCTTCTCTCTGCTCTACATTTGCCTTTTAGCACTTTCTAGGTTTAATCATGTATGGAGAGTACTATCCTAGATAGTAGTGCAATCTGATATGATGTGTTAATAATTCACATGGATATGTACTTACGTTGTGGTTTTGGCTGTTGCTTTGACACTGCTGCATCAGCCTCACAACACATGAAGCACAAACGATTTATTTTAATTTATGGAAGTTGAATGGTATTTCCCAAAAGTGCTCACAGCATGTTGATTTTGTTCTCCCTGGGAGCATTTAAAGCACTGCTTTGCCCAGTGAATGCTGTGTGACAGGACCCATAATTATGCAGACAACAAATACTTCAAAAACCACTGGAATCAAAGTAACGGGAACTGAAGCTCAAAACGTGATTACAGGAGTCAGCTTTGCGTCACAGTAAGACATAGAAACTGAAGTTGATGACTACTGCTTTAATGTCTAGGCCAGATTTGGCTCTCAGATAGCACTGTAAATTTGGAATAACCCTACTAACTTCAACAGACTTGCCTTAGGTTTTCATCCAGGTAAATGACAGCAAAGTATCATTTCCCTGTGCTCTTCGTTCAACTCATTTTCCCAGATATTTATAACTTCGTTCATCTGAGACTCTATGGCAGAGTACCCATAAAAGTTGTAAAGGCAGGTCTTTGGCACATACAGGAAATGATGGTGAAAAAAGTCATCCATCCCAGAAAGCTGCACCATTCCAGCTTGCTTTCTCACCCATTAGATTGGTTTCACTCGCTAGAGAAATCTCACACCTCATTAACTCAGCCTTCAGCTGGTGTCCAACCAAGGGACTATTGCAGAATGATCCCTGACTGGGAACATACTACATCAGCAGCTGATGGAGCTACCTATTTCTCTCCCTCAAAATTAATTTCTAAACTCTTTCATTACAATTGAGTCAATTATTTCTGACATTCAGCCAGTGAGATGCTCCCTCTACCCCTGCTGTGGCTCTCCTGGCCTCTGCCAGCCTGTGGATAAGGAGCTTCCTCTGCCTTTCTCTCCCTTCTGGCAATTCAGCTTCTCACCTGAAACAAACGTGTCCCTCCAGCTGCTTTGCTCCTGCCTGGCCTTACTGTTCATTGGATTGGTCAGGGACATCTGCTTACTCCTTGGATCTTTTAAGTTTTTTGTTTACCCATATTCCCTTATTAATTAGCTCCTCAAAAGAATTTCTGTCTGGTCAGGCCTTAATTTTTGACGGCCAGCTTGCTGCTGTGCTTTCAGACATCACGTCTGGATGTGGGGGTCTGCTCTGCTTTGAAGCACTCACCCATTCTGAGCAGGAAAAGAAGCCCTCAGTCACTAGGCTTCTCTACATAGAACTTTAATGCATTATTCTAAAGAGTTAAAATATACAGCAGTTCTCTGTCCCATCCTGTGACCTTTGCAGAGAGAATGGCAAAAAAATTACAGACTCCTGGGATGTGGAAAAGGGAGCTCTTTTCATCATGTGCTAAATTAGCAGAATGAAATGCTCAGCGTGCTTTTCACAACCAAAGATTTAAATAGCTTGCCAAGGGAAAATGACTGGCTTGTTCAGTGTATTTTTGAACTCCCCGGGATGTTGATACTCAGTATCAGCACTAAATTTGTGGTTATTAGAACCAACTACGATGAAAAGGAACAGAAACAAAACAGTGTATTAAGTCTGAATTTCACCTTTTTATTTTCCTTCATGAGATGCCCTCTTTGCATATGTCAGGAAATTACCTGTTCTCTTCTAGGAGGTCCTCTAATGTTTGCCTAAAGCAGTAGTACATGATAAAATGCTGTGTATTTAGCCATAAATTAGGGATCTAATTTCTGTTATATAAAATATGTTAAATCGCATGATTTATAGTAGTTTGAACAGAATCTGTGGCAGTAATTTTCAAGTGCAGTTATGGTCAGGCTGTGCTGCCATCATATGATTGAATCCAGAGACTCTGAGTGGCACTTGGATGTCTATTGAAAGGTTTGGATGCTCCCCACGCTGTCAATCCCTTCCTTGTGCCGTGGAAGAAACTGAAGGTGGAAAAGATGCATCCACAGCCTTACCTGCTTACTGAATTCTTACAGCTGTGTGAGTCCCTGAGAAAATAATGTATTTCTGATTTAGTAGTGGTTAATGTCAGCATAATTTGAATTTTTAAACCCTCTTCAGTGGTGGCTTTGTGAAAGCTGGGTTGGCTGGGACTATGTATATGTTATTAATTACTGTGCCTCAGCTGAAACCTAAGAACTTCTTGAACTGATCTAACACAGTTGCAAGCTGTTATGTATTTATACCCTTCATGATTTAAGCTAAACCAAAGCAGATCTGACTAAAATGAATTTCAGCACAATCACTTGCATGAATAAAATTGGCTCAAAGTTATGCTTGAAATGCAAAACTTGAGGGGATGATTGAGGAGTTACATCCCCTAGCTGTGTGCCTGATCTCTCTCACCAAATACCACTTGGAGATCCTTAACAAAATACCTTCTTACGTGTTTCCTGATTGTGTCCAGAGTCCTACTCTGTTGCAACCTTCTGCCAGTAGATGTCAGCTCAGAACTAGTGAAAGTTTATTCTGCTTGTTTTGGTAATAAGAATTAGTGGTTCTGTGACTTTGGCCTTGACTTTTAATATCAGATTGCTTGCTGAGAACATCAGAAAGCATGATGTCACTATTCATTTTAGTGTGACCAGTGTGACATTTGCACACTTGGTGATGTTTGTAAAGAGAGAATTCAGACTGAATTAGTGTGATTGAAAAAAGACAGTTATTAAACTTTAAGGAAAGATTTTTCAAGATCAGACCTGATTCCAAGTTGCCACGCTAAGAAGCCAGGGCAAAAGAACCACTTTGTTGCAGAGGGTGGTAGTAATTTGCAGCAACCTCTACGCTGCCAGAAACAGAACTATTGGGGCATTCAGAGGAGTCTCTGCCCCAGTGAACTGGTTATCCCTGTAAGACAATGTGAGGGAGGGATATGCCCGCTGTTGGGAATTTTTTTTTGTTTTTCTTTATTTTCTTAGAATTGTAGGACTATTTTTAGTTTGTATATGTTGCTGGAACAGCATCTTGAGAGGCAAAACTTTGATCATTGGTCTTTACGGTAACACGGCACTATACATACACACTGGATCTATCACATTTGGGATGGGCTGAAACCATGATGTTGTACACATCTGGGAGAATCAACAGTGGGGCATCCCGTGTAGTGGAACTACACCGTGGGGCTGAATAAGGAGCTTCCCCAGCTGTCAGGACCGTGAGTGCACCAACAGGCTGGGCAGTCCTTTCTCCCCTGCTGGGAGCGGTTTGGCTCCTGCCCTGGCACAGTGCAGCTGTGTAGCGTTGGATGAGACTGCTGGGGAAAGAGCTGCTTGAGACAGGGCTGTGACGGCCATCCTTAGGATCCTCCTCGTTTATCTCAGGTCCATGCCCTTCCCTGAGCTATGTAGTACTTATCCCTTGCCTGGCCACACCCCTGTCAGCTGGCTTCCTGGCTTGACCTAGGACCTGCTTGGTCACCACAAACTTGCCTGACAATCACTGGACTATCAGCTGACCCTGGCTGCTGCCATCAGAACTGCTCTGCTCACCTTGCCTGGGCTTTGGGATTGGGACATGGTGTGTGAGGCCAGTGTCACTGCTGGCTCCGTGCTTACCCTGCCTGGTGGAGCAGCCAGCTCCTGCTCCCTGACACTGGTGGTGGGTGGCTATCACAGGCTGATTTATCTTCTGTAGATTACAAATTTAAGTTTAAAAATACAAGTATAAATTAAAAGTAAACTTTTCTTGGTAGTTCAGTTCTTTGTACTAGGACCATGGCGTCTGTTAAGTGATTAATGATGTGTGTCCTCAAAATTCATGAAGATAAAAGTTTATAAATTATTTTCAGGGATTAGGCTTTTTGAACTGATGCGTGTTGTGTAGATGGCGTACCTGCTCCCACTTGGTCCTCTAAAAAGAAAAAAATGGAGACATCAATTCCAAGAAAATGTTATTCCTTATTTTTGCAGTCTGTGGCCCAGCTCAATACACAGTTGTGGATGCCAATATAATAAATTCAGAAAAGTCAAGTTGCACACTTCCAGAGTCTTTAGGAAATTACCTGCTTGTTTGTTTAAAAAACTTGTTTCTAGTGACCTTGCTGCTTACATGTCATTACTTTTTTGGGGAGGAGGTTCATCACTATTGCCATTGCTAAACAAATGGAACTTTAACATCAGAGGGCCAGGCAGAGTGGAACTGGCTGTAAATGTGTGACAATGGCAAGAGGGTGATTTTGTTGAACTGGGTGAAGGTTGATACTGGTGACAAAAATCCAGGGCCCCCAATTAGATTGAGCTAACAAATTCTGCACTGTCAACCCAGAGGTATTTTCATACGGGGTGTTTTCAGGAGTCTACTTGTTTAGGGAGCTGATATGGGCAACCAGAAAGTCCCATTGTTCCTGGGGCTGGCTCAAGACAGGTAGAAATTAAGATACACCCTGTATACAGTTTTTGAGTGGAGCTATAATGCTTTGAACAATTTTAATAAACTTTAAATTAGATTTTACTATACAACTATCAGTTAATTTGTCACAGGCTTTATGGGTTTATAGGTTTAGTGAGATTTTTAAGTGTTTAGTGACCATATATTTTACAGGCTTAATATGGTTTTAGCTTTTAGGTGATTGTGACATTTGGCAAGTTTCTTAAAGATTAGTAATCTGTTCCTTGGCTCTTCTGCATGTGCAGAACCCATACAGCAATGTCTTTTAAACACAAACCAAGTCATAAACTATTCAGTTTAAAGCCCATTTTAACCCTAACTACATATTCATATACAGAGAAAATAACTCACGTGCAATGTCAGTTAAAAATATCTGTATCTATATGTGCTCAAAACATCTAAAATAGCTGTAGTGAAATTACATGAGCCACTAATAATTAGATTAATGAAGGTCAGTCCCATTGATAGTGGCTCTCTGAAGAACTCTTCCACTTCTCTGCCATTCCCAGACTTAAGCAGTTTCTATAACTGCTTGTGTGAAGTGGCTTGAAGCTGAGCGTGTGAATGCCGGTTCTTGAGAGCAGTGCCACTGATATTGAAGCTGGTAGAGAAGCTGCTATGAAACTGTGTACACAAGCTCTTGGCCCAAGACTGGTGACTGATTTCACAGGGACAAAGTCCTCTCCTAAGCCTCTATCCTTCTGCAAGGAACTTGCCTTGCTGTTTCTGCCTATGCATTCTGCATCCACTTCTGTGGAAAACTAATCCAAGGCCTGCTTGACTTTCCTCCATTGCTAAACACTCCTCCCTCTGTGCGTGTCAGCAGCAGCTTTTGCTGTTAGTGTCTACAAGCACATCATGTTAAGGACAGTTTAATATTATTAGACCTTGGCCAGGGAGATCCTCTATTACCAGTGCTGATTCTAACTTTGTTTCAGGCCAGAGAAGCCCTGGAGAGTACAACCATTGCTAAAATATTATAATGGAAAAAAGAACTAATATTTGAGACCAGTGGGAATATTCCACCTCTCTATGCCAAGGAGCCTATGAAGGGAGCAGTGTATCAGCAAATGGAGAGGCTTAGTAAGTGACCAGCCCAGTCCTCAGGAGTTTGCCCAGTCCAGAAATCTCATAGACTGTTACTGCTCTTGCTCTATTAGATAATGCTGGCCAGCATTATTTACTAGGAAGGAGGAAGAATAAGGCAGATGCTTGCTATCAGAAGAATGGCTTTTCCTCCTTCATCCTCTTATCTCAGCTACGTTATGCAAATAAACAAGGAAGGATAAGCAGTGGACATGCAGCTCTGTTCTTGCAATAGGAACAGTCCTTTGCTCGTGGGAAATGTTTGTCACTGCATGAGTGTGGTGATATGTGACTTTTGCAGGAGTTGAGGTGGTGTATAACTCCATAGCAAAGGGAATGGGGAACCTCACACTGGAGGAGGTGAGAGGTCCTTGCTGCATCCCACTCTTGCAGTGAGGACTGTCAGAATTCCTGCATGTCCCTGGCCACTGCCTAAAGCTGAGCAATTCCTACTCCCCTAAAGAGAAGCTTTGAAGGTGGCAAAGGAGAACAGACTGCTTGGCTTGAGACTTCAGCCTGAGTGCTGATACTTCTGACCCAGCTCCAAGAGCTGAAATGCCTTTAGCTGGAATGGGCAGGGGAGCGTATGGAGAGGCATGTTTCTGGGAGTGAGAGAGGTGGCTAAATTCAGGACTTGGGTACTCATGGAGAACAAATAATGATGGAAGAGAAGAGAAGAGAATTTTGGCACAACTTTTTTTTTTAACAAATGCGAACCTGAACCATTTTCCAGTGATATAATAATACTTAATTAAATGTGGAGGACTAATCCCTCCAGCATGGAATTGCACTGTGCGTATCTGGTTTTCTTCATGGGAGGGTCAAAATATGTTAAAATAATCTTTTAAGAAAAATAAAATGTTGAGGCTTTGTGGGGGAGAAAAAAGCTGAAGGCAAGTTGTAGATGGGAAAACTGTTTTTTTGAGATAGATGGTTGGCTGGAGTCTGTTTTAGCTTAAACAAGAGTAATACAACTTGTGCAAGACTGACAGCAGAGCCTGTTTATCTAACTTTTGTTTATTATTATCTAGTTTCTGAATTTCTAAACCTCTGTTTCAACATATTTAGAATTCCCATTTCATTTTCACAGGATGCTATATTTTGCATTATGCATTTGGCTGTATTGCACGTGCAAGGGTTACAAAAAAGGCATATGTGCATTAGTGCTGTACCTTTATATTTATCTACATGCCAAGATTAATCCAAGATGCGGTAATGTTTTGCCTTAGAGCAATTGTACCAATGAACCTTAACTCTGATCTTAAGAGACTTACTCTCTGTTCCTGTGACAGTTTGTTTATTCTTCACTTCAGGGCCTCTTTTGAGCTAAAACAGCTATTAAGAGCAAATTGTTCTGGACAGCTTTCCTGCCTTCGAGTAACAAAAATGTGCAACTTATTTTCATTTCTTCCCATACCTTTTCCAGGTGATTGCTACAAACATAAATCCACTGTGGTATCCATCCAGCACTGGAATGTTCTAAATGCAGAGAAATTACTTGACTCATTACAGTGTGACATTTTAGCATTCTCTACTTGTGAGAATTGCCTCATGCAGGGGAGAAATCCCACTGTACTTTGTGTACATAGTATTATGAATACAATGTGTATGATGTCTATATTGGAGGAAAAATACATCCAACCACTTTGTGTATTTTCAGTTATTCCTGTAGGTTCTTGTGCTGTGTGAGTGGCAGATAAAATTACAGCTGTCTTGTAAAATGATGTTGTGTTGAGAGTTTAGTCCTAAAATAGATCTAAACCCCTGTAATTCAGTGGAATGTGTAAGTGCTCTGTATTTATTCAAGTATTTCATTAATCCAATTAATCAACTTAATCATTAAAATCAATAATCTCAAAAAGTGACTGAGAATATATTCCTATATTAAGCAGAAAACATTTTTTTATTTCATTACAAAAAAATATATTATCTGTGAAAGGGTAGAAGAAAAGAAATAAAAAGCACTGTTTGCCTGTAGTACAGTGGAGATATCAAGGGAAAACTGGAGCTTTTGTTAAAGTTAATAAGAGCTGGATCAAACCTAGGATTTCTTACAGCTCTCATGAGGCACCACAGCTCTTGACTTCACTAATCAAAAATTAAAAATGAATAATTATTAACTATATCTTTCTCTTCACTAAAGAAGAAATAACCTCCAAGTAGATTTAACATGGTAAAACTTGCTTTATGAAACCTTTTTTAATTAACCAAATACCTTACACTATTTCAGGTCCTGCTGTTCTGTTTCTTCTTATAGGGGGACTACTGAAATGGAAACAAAGGTCAGTTTAGTAATGTAAAACTATTTAATTTAGAATTACATATTAAAAGGAAAGAATTAGAAATGAAAGTATCAGTGTCTATCAAGCTAAAATCTCAGGCTGACAGGGCAGATAGGTTTATAGTAGAATAATAAATTAATTACTGGTCTTTTAAAACATATTTTGTTGAATTGCAATTGCAACATAATTTACAAATTGTTGGAAAGGAGATAGAATTTTTTTGTTTATTTGCATTTTCACAGAGATTTTTCTGTGGCTGCCACAGAACAGAGACAGCAGTTACTTCAGTAGTATGGCAAGTACTCTTCCTTTGTGTTTGCATAATCCTAACATAACTGAGACATTGCACTGCTTAGAATGAAAAAAAATAAATACACATGTACAGATCCATATGTATAATGCTTATGTGATTACTGATTTTTTAATGGAAGTATTTGTGTTGCTAACTGTAATTGAGGTTTCTATCTTGTTCCCTCTTTCTCTCTATTTAGATGATGATCTAGGAAAATATGAACAAGTGAAAAATCTGATTTACTGTTTCATATTTATTGCATCTCATTAATTTTAAAGCTGCAAAATTGTAAACTACAGTAATAATTCTGAACAAATATATTTATAGGCAGTTGAATAGGATTAAGGAGCTGAAGTGGAGTCTTACAGGATACTTAAGATATTCTGTGAACACTTTGTACTACATGCATTAATGGTAAATTTTGAGAAGTGTGAAGAGTTGATAGGTGGGATGAACAGAGCTGGAAATGAGCTTCATTACAGCTGCAGCAGTTTGTAAAGATAAGGATCATGACAGCTTGTTCTTGCAGAATAAGTACCCGCTCATCGGCCATGCTACCAATAAAAATGAAACACCGAGAGGAATCTCAGACTGGTTTTTCTGCGCAAAATCTGCTTATGTTTAGGTATTATTGTCCTGTAGTGAGGATCTGAGGACCAAAGCACGTTTTACAACCTGAAGCAATCTTGTCTTGTCTGCATGACTTTGCACAGAACATGCAAATTTCTCAGGTGGTGTTCAGTTAGCTGGAGCTTTCTGCAAAATTATTTAGGAACATAAATAATTCTGATAGTTCATGAAATATGAATAAAGGCCTATTCAGTACTTTCTTTTCTTTGAGGCTCTTGGGAAACCTAAATTGAATTGTGTTGCCGAAGTTCTTTTGAATACATATTCTGTAAAACTTTTAATGTGCCATATACTTTTCCATTAATTTGAAATAGTTTTCAATTCTTTCAGTGTTCCCTCATGATGAAAGATTTTGGCAAATGCCAATCCTCATTTGCGCAAGGTTTTTAACAAGGGCTGTTGGACATGTCCTAAAATGATTAACCTCAGTGCTGGAAACATTTCACTTTTCTGCATTGCTATTTCTTGTTAATACAGAGAGAAACTGTCTTCTGTTATTGTTGGGCAAAATGTTTTGCCTCTAAGTAAAATTACAGATATGTTGTTATTTGTCTGTTTGACATCTATGAATTCAGAAAGCCCAGTGCTGCTGCTTGCAAGGCATCCTCAATTCCACTCATGCAAGGGGCTTTCCCTGCATCTCATCATTTTGTGCTGGGAATGTGACAGGAGCACAAAAGTATCTATCACAGATGTTGATCAGACTCCTGCTGCTGAAATGTCTTTCTCTCCCCAAATTACAGCAGGCTAAGATTAGTTTGGTCAAAAGAAGTGATAAAAACTCACAAAAGCTTTCAAATTGAGAGAGGTGGAAAACTCCAATTAAGATAATTATATAGCTTAGATAAATAAGCTGTGCTATGGCACACCTAATGTTTTAAACAGTCATAGCAAATGTTGATAAGTTAGAGCAGGAATGGCTATTCACCTTATCTTACGGAACACAGTGAGTAAGATAGTCATGAAACTGAAATGTTTTGCCTGCAAAATTGAAAGGAAGTTTTTTCATGCAATGCACATTCTCCTTGGGGAAATCATTACTTGAGGATACTGTTTGATATCTAGAGTTAACTGGGATCTAGAAAAAGAGCTGACAATGGAAAAAAATCCAACAAAACAAAACTAAAACTCAGGCTTACTCAGATTTGACATACTGTTAAGTAAATAATTAAGTGTTTTAGAGAAGAGACTTATGCTACTGACTCGCAAGGGCTAGAGTAATCTCTACCTGCGGCAGGTGTGACCCAACTACCTCTTGCAAAACACCGTGAAGTTTCATGAAGCAGCTGTGGCCAAGGACAAAGCTCTGCCCCAGCTGATCCAGCACAGCAATGGTACACCTGCACTCCAGTGGCAGTAATTCCCCGGTGATGTAGAATGAGGTCCTCATGGTGCCCGGACACATACTAGTTTTAGGGGGAATCTGCATGTGTTTCCTAGGTTGTATGATGTAAGAAAAACCCACATCAACCTCCTACATTGCACTAACTTGTAGAAGCACTAAGGGTTAAAAACTGCTACTTCAATGTTAGGGACATCCATGGAGCTCGAGTACATCAGGTACACTGGCTCTGCTGGCTCCCACATAGCTGGTGAGGAGCCAGAGCTCCCGCTCCTCCTGGCAGGAGACCTGTGTCCCTGCACAGAGGCAGGGCACTGCCAGGTACCCCTCTGACTGCTTAGGACTGGGGAAAGGGAGTGAGTAATGGGCACCTTCTGCTAACCTCCACCTCAGGGCCTGTGGGACTCCAGGAGTGCTCTTCTTTCCCGATTTGCTGCCCTTCCAGCAAACCTTGGTGCCAGACACAGTTGATGCTTCCATGCACACTCTAGTGTCTTTTTGCTGGTAAAAAATGCTGATTGGCATTCTAATGAAAATCTAATTGATGCAACCAAATTGTCTGTGATCCTGAAGTGCATATGGTGACAGACACTGTAAACAATTTATTTTCGTCTGTAAAGGAAACACATCACCTCCAGTGTGCCCCTGCTTTACATCAGACACTGTTAAGAGTTTTATCTGATAATTAAGAACCAGCAGGAAGATCAAATGTTGATTTTAATTTATACAAATAATTTTTACTGAACAGCTGCTTTGAATGAGACTATCTGAAATTGAAACCTTGGAAGTGCTTTGGAGTAAATGAGGTATTCAGCATTTGATCTTAATATTAACTGCTGGAATATGATTAATTATATGCTTTGCTATTTACTGTGAAAGCTGGATACACTTAAACATAAATTCTCCTCAGTATACATGCGCTGCCCAATTTGGATGCTTTTTCTTTCTCTTTTTGGCAGCAAATTTCATATATTCTAAGTGAAAACTCTCATCTTTTCTCATTACTCTTGCATGTCTGAATTCAAATCTCTCTCCTATAATGCTGGGTGTGGTTTTACTTGCTTTATCACAGGCATTTCCAATAGTTTTGTGTGGTGATTTGGAACCTATACAGTACAGACGTCCCATCTCTAAAGTAATGTCGAAATTGTAAGAAAACCTGAACGTGACACTACAAAATGAGGCCTCTTTTACCCCTTTGCACCTCCCTGCCCACAGGGCTGAAGTTGGCTGAGCCACAACTAGTTCAGTCAAGAAGTTTGTTTACAGCCTTATGCAAGGGGCTTTCATTCTGCATATGTTACAAATAATAGCTTTGGACTAATAGGAAGATCTTAGAACATTACTCGGACATCTGTAAGTCATTATTGGAAGTTACATTCCTGTTTGAAGGATCTCTCCAACTCTCCCCTCCTCCCCTTCTGCCAGATCTCTGCTGGAAAAAAAGTCATTCCCTGTATGTTTGAAGAAACTGGTTCTGGTATCTCTGACAGTAGCTACGTTGATAATCCTCATGGTAGAAGTCCGATCTCTCTCCTATGTATCAGCAAAGGCTTAACTACATGACAGTTACTGTGATAACAGAAAAAAAAATTAAATTTTGGTAGAGCAAATTGTCTGGTGAACATATGTCTGCCTGCTAAAGTTCACGGGCTCTTTAATCTGAAGTGAATTTCCCATAAGCAGAGCTATCAGGACCAAGGCCTTGGCTGAGTAGTGCAGTATCCCACAGGGAAGAAAAGGCAGCATCCTACAATATAGTATGCATTTTTTCTTTGCTTATTCTGGCTTAAGTCTTTGGCTAGTATTTGTTTGCTAGTACCACTAGGAGATCTGAACTCATGCAAACAGAAATAGTGAGGCGTTCCAACTTGCATTTGTCCAGGCAAATGACCTCATTACAGCTTTAGGCAACACAACTTAGACACTCAAGTGATTTCATTTATTCTGAGGAGAAAACTTATTAATTGATTGGTTCATGCATCAGTAATTGGTTGAACTGGGGCTTGATGAAGATGTGCACTATGGATAAAGTTCCCTCAAAACTTCACTGGCACAGGTAGGTAAGATGATACCTTAAATCAGAGCACCACAGTAATCCATGCACTGTTCTGTCATGCAGAACAAACATGAGTTAATACTAGAGGTAGTAAAATTAAACCACTTTGTAGAAGTTGGGTTTGTTTGGTTTTGTTTGGTTTTTTTTGACAAGGAAAAGAGAGAGAGTACACTGTAATTAGATATTACAATAAAAAATGCTTGTAAAATTTCTTAAATTAGCTGTAAAGTTTTGTAAGCTCTTTTGTCAGATCCAAAAATCAGATTCAAAAGATTTTTGGCTATTTTTTAAATAAATTTATAAGAAAAATATTTAAGTTTAATCTGATCAGTTTTAGTGTATGCAGAAGATGTGTAATAGATAAGTGTGAAAGACTTGCAGACAATTTGTACGGGCAATTGCTTCCCTTTTCATACATGCTAACTTTAACATCGGTCATAGCATGTTTCTACAGTATATAGTTTATCAAAATATAATAAAAAACTATAAATAGTTTTGAAAGTTTTCAAAATAATGCTTATTCTTTTGAACTTGTTACAAGGACTGTAAGAAAACAGAAAAAAGGACCAAATTTAAAAAAAGATTGCTCATATTTACATAGCTAAATTAACAGTGGGCTTGTATAATGCTTTTCTTTCCAGTCTGTGATAAGCCTCATGTGCAATATCTGTGTTTGTTGGCAGATGGAAGGTGGGAGCACAGGGAGGTGTTCCTCATTTAAACAGATCTGTTTTCTTTTTTTTTAATAACAATCAAGAAATAAGCAATCCTTTCAGTGTGCTTGGCTGTATGTATTTTGCTGCTTAAAATTGCCCTGAGCATATTAACAGTATAGCACAGCCTTCAAATAATATCATGTGGTGGGTGTGGGAGTGCAGGCCTCGTAGTTGGGTTTGGGAATATATACCATGGGAAATCTCTTATGAAATAACTGTTCCTTCACACGGTGTGGTCCATTCCAAATGCTAACCATTTACTTGTCAGAGATTTTTCACAAGCCTTGCAGATAAGATATCTCCGTGGGGATTGATTTAGCTGTGTTCAGAAAACTACGCTCTCACCAGAGATAGGGAAACCACCTTTCTTTCAATTTGGTGGTAGAATATTAACGAGGGGAGTGTTAGTCTCTGGAGCTTCCTCCCACCCTTCAACAAATCAGATTCATATTAGCAATATTTATTATCTAGAAGGGTGACTCAGTGTCAGCTGTTTTCATTTTTGCTTATAGCACCCTGGAGCAAAATGTGTATGTGAGTAACAATTTACATTTTCATTTCTGTATTTTATTGCAGTGGAGCTGGTCACAATACCATAGTAACAGTTGCTTTGCAGATTTACTTTTGACAGCATTTGATTCTTTGCCATAACGGACGTGGTTAAAAAGCTTGCTTGTGGTAAGAACTGGTAAACCTGCAATTCTGAATAATTAAGTCTTATTCTTTTGTTGAAAGAATCTAAGAAGGAAACATTTGTCTTTATTTAAATAAAGCCAAATATTTACAAAAATGAGTAAAAAGAAATATTCAGTACGTTATTTTGCTTTAGGACTTGCTTCATACATAATGCGTATGCATATTAAATTCAACAGCATGTGCAATGTGTAAAGACAATTTTACAACTTCTACAGCTGTTCACCACATGTGTGGCTGCATGGGGAAAACAAGTATGAGCTAAGAGTGGTCCCCAGTTTATGCCCCTCTGAGAGATGTATATGGTTACAGTAAAAAATGTACATACAGGCGTTGTAATAAAATGCTAATGGTTACCAAGGTCTAAGTTTTGAGTAGTACAATGAGCCTGCATTTCAAAAATTACAAGTAGAACAAGAAAATTCAACTTAAACTGCTTAATATGTTTGTTTGGACTCTTTTTTACCTACAGAAATTCAACAAATAAAAAAACCCCAATATGGGCCTTGGTTTTACTAATTAGGTTAGGAATTACTCTCAAACACTAACTGCCTGTCTTGGAATTAGAAAAGACAGCAGCGCAGTCATACACTTTGTCTGTCTTTTGCTATATTGACCTAACAGATGTGTAAAGGCTAACTTTGCCTTTCTGCTGGATGGATGGTTTAATTTGTTGCCATCACACTTTTTAGATAAAAGGTAAAAGAAAGTACATTGCATCTGAGAAATCACTCTGGGTTTTGGTTTAAAAAAAAGTGTTCTCAACCTGTGCTAAATACGTCTGTTTTATCATGAAAGTATGTGGGATTTATTATGCAGCTGTTAAGAAATTACCTTCCTAATCCCTTCTGCTCTTAAGAGACTTTGTTACCTTTTATATTTCTAACATTGAAACTTGGGACCCAAGGAATTCAGCTGTTTTCAGGGATCTAAACTCCACCCTGAGCAATGAAATAGAACTGTGGTTGAACATTTTTACCTTGAAGAAGTAAAAGCGTTTAAGAAATAAAGGTCAACACAAGACAATATCTCCTCTAGTATATCAGCCTCACACATACATGTATGGCAAGATAAGGTTCCAAGTGTAATGGAAGAGGGCTTTGTGTTTTGTTTGAGAGGAGAAAGGGCTGGGGAGAAGGTTTCTACAGTCCCTTGAGGACAGTCAGTGAAGCTCTCCCTAGCAGAGGGCCAGTACAAATCCTGGACACAACATAGAGTCGAAATAAGAATGAAGAAAGGAAGAGCAGTGCATGAACGCTGTTTCTCTGCATTGGCATGGATTTCAACACTTAGAAGCGGGGACCTAAAAATGTTTTGTGAACTTGCATTCCCTTTGAGTGTGAACATCTTAGTATGGTATTAGATGCATCTATTGGCAGGCAGCAAGTGTCAGCGCTGCCAGTGCCCTGTAGTATCTGGAATGTAAATTTCTCTTGCCCTTGTGTGTCCCTGAGGAGCAGTGAGAGCAGAAATGGTGTCCTGGGAGGTATTTGGGATATGCCTATATCAGAATTTTAGGCTGGATCAGGAGCAGGCTTTGGAAATGAACATCCTGGTCATTCCCACATGAGTGGGAAGTTGGCAGTGTCGGAGTACACAAATGGGATTCCTCCTGGGTGAAGTTAAACTGGGACCCAGGACCTAACGTCCTCCAAAAACTAATGGATGTGCAGTCCACACTGGAATTGTTTGGAAATAACTCCCTATAAAGTGTGTCTAGTATAGACATCAGACCCTCAACACATACAGTTTTGTTCTGTAGACCCCTTCCTATTGTACCTGGGTAGTTGTTAACAGACGGGTACCCACAATCTGATGATTATTTTGTCTTGCTTTTTGAAAAACATGATTATGGGAATCTGTTCTTGTATCCCCTATTCCTTCTGGAATTAATTACTCTTCATTAACAAAGTGGTTGGTCTTTTTCATGGGAGAAACAGGATGAGACAGATGGAGGCCAGCCAATGTTCTTTAGCACGAGGCCTTTCTCACCCTCATAGTGAGAGTTTTGTGGCTCACACATTAGGAACAGTTTTCAATGTAGTTAACTGTTCTGCTTCCGTTGCCTCTTGATATCAAAATATCTTGACATCTAAATATATAGATATCCAGGCAACCTGAAAATACGTGTTTTCTTTATCTGTGAGGTAACAAAGAGCTCTCTAGTTTATAGATTTTCTTATTTCTCAGGTGTACTGGTATGTATCAGTATATTTTCTAGGGCAGGCAAATGTTTTCCTTCCATGTTTTAAAAAGAGCATGTTCTGTAGAAATGATTTGTGGTTTTTTTCTTTTTTTTTTTTTCCCCCCCAAGAGCAATTGAATTACACAGATGAAGTATCAAAAAGAAATTTAGGTATATAATGTTTCTTTCTTCATACTTTTGGTCTCTTACAACCTATAGAAGTTGAAATTTTTTAGGTACATTTTGGCTAGTTCAGAAAAGTGCAAGTTCTTCAACTTTGAAACTTTTTGCAGATCTATATTGCTGTGGTGGACATCTACTATGCCAGCCTGTAAAGACCCCAAAAAATAAAAAAAGAAACTTCCAGTCCTTTAGATAAAATTAAACCTTCAGGCAGCAGCAAAATTTGAAAGACCTGAATAGCAAATTTACTCAATATGTATATTTATGATCTCTGGTAGCGGCATAAATCGCCTTTGATTGTTTCTTTTTGTCTGTGGTTTTCAACAGTGTGTAATTTTGTTGCCTGTCTGCTAAAATACAGATGGTTCAACAGATGCACAGGTCAGATGTGGCAAGTGTAAGCAACCTGTTTTGTACAGAAAGTTCTTGGCCCTGTGATACAGCGGGGCTTGGACTGTCCCTGCTTTTAAACAACTTCCACGTGATAACACTGGGGGCACTGGCTCTGACGTGATTAGTTTGCTGATGTCCTTCAGCTCATTATCGCCTTCATATTTGACATTGCCAGTTCTGTGGAACAAATAATTCAGAAATACATAGAATTCTTGTTAAATTGTGCAGGGCAGGGAATGGTGGTGCGTTACAAGAAGCAGCTGTGTTTGGGCCTGTAGTGAGAAATATTAATGAAACTACAGCTAGCTGGATGAAGTCTGGACTGCTTGGGAACTGGTATTTCACATTTTTTGTCTTCAGATACGTGCTATGATTGGTGGTGTCAGTCAGCTGCTTTCTACTTACGTGTGGATTTCTCTGTTGAAAGGTTACCTTTCTCCACAAGACCTATTCTCACTAGTTCAATCAAGAGACAAAAGAAGTGGAAAGACCAGTCTGCTCTCTCAAGGTTTTGTAAGGGAGCAGGTGGGAGGTTGGGTTGGTTTTCCTCCTCTCTCTCATTACTTGAAACCTCTCTTGATCTTTTGTGTATATCTGAAGGGAAAAGAAACTTGCATTTGGCTTTTTTAATGTGTAAATGGCAACAAAGACTGAATTTTTATAGCAATTTGCACACATCTACACTAAATAATTGATACTTTATGAATCAATGTATGATATGAAAGCCTTCTAGCAGCAAATTATGTGTCAAATTTGAGTGTAAACCCTTCGTATATGTATGCACTTGCCTTACATCTCCACTCAGTCTCAATAAGGACAGTTAAGACTGATAAGTCACATTCCCTGACATGTGTTATTGTAATTTCAGGGATGATGAACTAACACATGGGGAAAACAAACAAATATCCAACATAAGGCATTAATCAGTAGCAGTTTAAAGCAAAATAAGGAATGTAATGTTTTAGAGATCACTTGGAGGGATGAAATTGAGATCTCCAGCGCCTGCAAAAAGACTCCAATTCCTATATACACAAAGGCAAAAGAGTATGTTCTCTGCAATAGTTAATGCTGCACTGTATACCTGAAGGAAAAACTTTTACATTAATTCATAATTCCAGGTAGATCTAAACTGTAAGTCACATAGGAAAGTATAAAATTAAGCACTTTTACACATTTTTTTTTCATGGTAGTATTGGTAATTTCTCTTGTAAAAGAAAAATAAAGGTGTGTTCTTCTGGTGTGTTCGCCAGGATCAGTCTAAGCCTGAGCACAAAGCAGCAGTGCAGAATTCCTTCCTTAAACTTTTGGAGTTCAAACAAGAAATAAATTGGACCCTGGGCAACACATTACTTGGTAATTCTGAAATCCAAAAATTTTGCCACAGATTGGTATTTAAATTCATACAACTAGTAGGTTTAAATGGGTGACTTTTTCTTGTGGAGAGCAAATTTGGAAACACACTTTATACTGACTAGAGACTCATTTTATGGCTCTGCTTTAAAATGTGATTATCTAAATTGGGCTCCAAAAATATACTGTATCACCTTATAAACATTTCATAACCTCCTCATCCTCAAACCTCTTTGCAAACAGACATAATAGAACAGTAGCTTTATTTAATAAAATAAGGTCTTGCAACTTCTCTTTTTTTGGTTGGTTGGTTTTTCTGGGTTTTTTAGGTTTGATTGTTTACTTGACATGAAATTTCACTGGGATGTGTAGCTAGATTCTGAACATCTAACTAACCTATTTATTTTGGGACAGAATATATAGCTTAAGCAGTCTTATTTCAGGCATTTTTACTGTGCTGGGTGAAATTTACTTCATGAAAGGTAATGACTATGTATCCAGCTGCTTGATTTTTGGCTCTGCTTCATCTGTGAGGCAGGTTGTACTTAAATCTCCTTCCATTTCTTTATCATGACCCAGTGGATCATGTCCTTGCAATCAAATCAGATTGGAAAGGGAAGAAAAAGAGAAAAACAAATGAACTGAAGATTAAAAGGGCTGAAAGAAAATGTCCAAGACACATAATTAAAACAGTGTGTCAAGCTTCAATGCCCAATTACTTTGTCTTGCTTCTCTTTCTTTCACTTACCTTTGCTAATTGAAGTTATTAGCTCTCTATGCAGCAGCTTTGTCTTGATGATTTTCAGTAAAACTTTTGGCACCCTATGGAAATTATAGAAATAAAAAATAATAAAGTAATTAGGATATTGTAGACATGAGAAGATTTCAGCCTGTGATATTTACATCTTGGCTACAGAGAGTTTCACCCATAATATGGTCTTGAAACCACAAGCATGCAGTATAAAGTTCAGAACAGAATTCAGCAGTTTGGAACTCAATTCTGCAAACAACATATGCAATTTTAGTCATATATATAGTTCCCTATTTTGAGTATTACAGGGGTGAATATGAGTTATTTAATATGTGGGCTTGAATCTGAAAGTACGCGTATATGTTATTAAATAATTTTTATGTGACAAGGTTCAAGGTGTGTTATGATCAAATATAAAGAGAATTGTCTGGAACTGAAGAGTTTAAAGGAATCTATTGACTTCTGGCAATTTGATTAAACTTCAGATTGGGCTTTAAACAGACAACATGCAATATGAGGCATGGGATCCAGCCAGAAAGAAGTGACTGAGCAGTGAAGGTATGCTAGCTTCACATTTTTCGTGTTTGATCTTTTGTTGATTTTTCCCTTCTCTCATATAATCTCTCTTTCTTTCCTCCCTCTTCTGGTCTGTTGTGTTTGCTTTTGGTAGGTTGAGGGCCTATAAACATCTTATCAGAAAAATGTTGGAAGGAGGGTAAGGGGCATATCAGAGTCAGTAGAAGAGGAGTGCTGTGTATAGAGGAGCCGAAGCAAGGCAAGCAGGGGTGAATGGGAGGCACAAACGATATGATTACTCATGCTGGAGGATTTCGTCTTATTCCTTCCTTTTTTAAATCAGAAAGCTTTAAGAATGTGTTATTTTAATTGGATACGTAGCATCAGGTTTGAGTTTAAAACCCACGGTATCTTCCACGATTGCACTGTATATGACTTGTCTGTGTTTGGAATTGCTCAGATTTGCTGGTGCACTTGAAATTCACTCCCTGCCTTAATCCAAGGTAATGTTCAAGTGTAGACAAGCCTAACAGTTCAACACTAACATTTACTTACCTTTGGCAAAAGTTTTAGGTGTTCAAGGAATGCAGGATCATTCAGTAAGGAATGAAGAATTTTACCTCATTAGTTTGTATTAATGAGTTATTTCCTAAGAAGATTTTAATGGCTTAATTTTATTAAGTGAACCTTTATATTAAAGGTTGTATGGGTAGAGTCATATGAGTATAACAATGGAGTTACTGCATCATAACCTATATCTAGCAACGTATGGTGAAGGCTTTTAGACCTTTCTATTCCCTGCTTTCAGCTGCACAAAAAATCACAAATAAATCAGCTTAAAACAGAAAGCTAATTTTAAATAGTAGCATTTTACCTCAGAGAGGGACAAAGTGAATGTCCTGGACAATGACTGCACTCATCTGAACATACTCCTTGTGCGTGATCCCCATTCTAAACCAGTCTAATATAAAAGATATCCTTGCAGGATCCATTCCTTTTTGGAATTAGTGAACTAGGATATTTACTCTTTTCTAGACTTTCAAAACTATGGTTCTTTAGCATTTCTAGAATACAGTTGCTGGCCTGTTGTCTGGATCCAGCATTACAGAACTTGTATTGCCTTAATGTAGAACATGATCTATAAATTTGAAAGCAAACAGGAACAGTTCTTAGGACAGTGTGGTCCTTCCTACCTTTGATTATTTATTTATTTTTTTTAGTGCTTTATTGGTTAGGACTATCTTTTAGCCTCAACAAGATTCTAGACACTGAAGTAAGACAGTTTTTTGAGAATTAGTCCTTACTAATGTCTGAAAATAATTTCTGTGATCTGAAAATACTTTATGACAAGAAAACATTTTCATACAAAGTTGCGCCTTTATAGAAGTGTGTGCTTTTGATTAGAATCTGCAAGTCAATTTGGGAATAAACGTTTTGTAGATCTTTTGTACCCTTCACTTCTTTTGGTGGGTGAAATACTTTTATATATTTCTATAAATAGGTAAGTGATCATCAGATGCCTACATCCTGCAGCAACTCTTTAAAGCATGCTTACACTCGTGGCCATGGGTTTGTCAGAGGAATATGTTAATTAGCAGGAAGTGTATTCAGTGCTTTCCCAAGGACAGCACACAGGCCTCAGCTCCATGGTTATCCCCAGGCCCTGGTCCTGAATCATGACAGAGGCAGAGAGGGTTCTGTGTTCTTAAAACTGTGGAAATTACCCAGGCAATGATGGTTTTAGTATGCTAAGGTTTGGAGTACAAGTGATCTCTAATTCTCCTTTTCAACCTCCAATATTCTGTAATTCTGTGAATATAGAATGGTATCCGAATCAATAACCCCTTTCCCTGGGAAGGATTAGTTAGTTCACGTTGGATGCCATTTTAATGGATTGATACTGCTTTTGGCTTGGGTGACCTGAACTCAGCAGACTCTTCAATGCAGGTTAGAGCTCTATGACCATAATGTGAAGTTAGTAATTGAAGCTGGTCTATAATTTTGTGAGAATAGTAAATGGGTAGTTATTATCTGCAGAAGTATCCCTATGAATTCAAGGGAAAGAAGGGAAAAAAAAACCTGCCAGGTGATGTTAATAGTTTTTACTTGGTGCCTATTTTTTAAAATTTTACAGTTACTGAAGCTTAATTATATAGCACTATGAAAACCTCTGAACCTCCTGCAAAAGTGAACTGTCACAGCTTTCATACATCTTAGTGAGGATACTACATTACATTGCTGGATTGGGCCAATGCCTGCTAAGTAAAATAACCCTGCCCTGGACTGAAGTTAATCACTAGATCAGGAAATACTTAAAAAGTAAGTAAAAATACAAATTATGTATATAACTGTGTTCCTCAGCTGCAAAGATGAACCCTATAGTTTACAAGAATTTTCCATGGTTTTAATAGAAATTAGGTGTTTTCTATTTATTCTGACATGAAATGTAAAAGCAAAAATTGCCAAAACCAACTGTCTATCATTATGTTCCTGGGTGAGCCAACCCATGTTCCTGATTGTACTTTAATGTGGCAATTTGTCATATACAAATATATATCTTCATATACATCAACTGAGTTACATATTAGTTTATAACTAAAAATCATTGTTGAGTGCATCTTAGAAAGTCTCGAACTTTCTCAGACACCAGGACAAGTGGTGTAAAGCTAGAACTATGGTCAGTACTTAACAGAATTGGCTCATGGACAAGAATTGGTTCTTATCAACATCAGTGAAAATGGTGAAAATAATTTGGCTGGAGTAAGACCTTTGTCCAAAGACTTTGATTTTGCCAGGACTTGTGTGCACACATTTGACTTCACACACTTGAACAGCTCTCATGGCTGCTTATTTGAGTGAACCTAATCTGTTTGATTTAATCTTTGCAGGATTGGGACCTAAATGAGTAATTAAAATAAAAATAATTGGTTTGCTTAAGTTTCAATCCCATTTTTAATCAGCGGTCGGAATTTCAGTTAGTGGAAATATAGTAGCCACACAGTATGCCTTGAAATGCATACGTTGCTAAAGAATTAATTTTCTTCGTTCTTGAAAGGACTTCCCCCACCTCCACACCTCTCCTGCAAAGATTTTGCATCCTACATATGAGAGTGATAAGAGAGGAGGTATGTCATGTTCCAACATGCACAACTTTTCAAACGCTAAAAATAAATAAATCCTGTAAGCTGGCTTAACTGCTAACAAGCAGTCCAAACTTGTATTTTACGTGTTTCTGTGGGTTTTATAAGCCTGTTCGCTGAAATATATAATGTAGGCTAAATGCTTGTTATTTGATTTACTTTGATTTACTTGCTAGAGGTCTCGTATACAGATAATGTAGAAGTTTTGGGGCCTAGCCTTTGGGGGACCCAGCCATTGACAGATGTGTGGTATGCGCAGCAGAACTCTATAAGGTTCGTCCAAACAGTACAGATCAAAGTTAAGTGGCAGTGTATTAATCGAGATTGCAAATTGGCATTTGGGCTACAGGTGGAAAAGCCTCACCCATGTTGTAGCTCCCTTAATGACACACGGCTCCACAACTCAGTAGTCTTGACAGTTGGGTGTTTTGACAGAAGTGCATTTTGCACTGAACGGCACTTTGTTATTTTCTACCATAAAGTAATAACCCTCGAGTGATCTGGGCTGATTTGCTTAGCTGTATGCGATGTCCGCTGTGTGGTGTCAGCCAAGACCCCTTCTGATGTGTGTTTTTGGCTGCCCTCGGCCGGGGCCGTCGCGCAGCTGGGACAGCGGGACCCCGCTCGGTCCCTGCGCCCCCCGCCGCCGGTGGGAGCCGGGCCTGCCGGGGGGCTGCGGGGACGTACCTCGGAGCACAGGGCAGGGCACCGCCACACCGCCGGTCACGCCCGGGGCCGAGTGCAGCCCAGGCTCCGTTACGGACGCGGTGCCCGGCGGCCTCACGCGCCTTCGAGGCCGGTAACTTAAAGCCGTTGCAGGCGGGGGCCGGGGGCGCGGTGCCGCCTCCCGCGGCGGCGTGAGCGGCGTCTATCGCCGCTGTGCCCCGGCTGCTCGGGGCGCCGCCTGTCAGCGCGGCCGGGCCGTGCGTGTGGCACCGGGACCTTCCCCCCGGCCCCGGGCGGGGCT